>APFE031713397.1:5934-75865 GCA_000404065.3 Pinus taeda | reverse complement strand
GCCTAACCTAACCTAACCTACCCAACTCTGCTCTAGCCTAAAACTACTCTAGCCAACCTATCCTAGCCTAACCTACTCTAGCCTAATCTAGTCTAACCTACTCTAGCCTAGCCTAAACTATCTTAGCCTAGCCTACTCTAGCATAGCCTAACCTACTCTAGCCTACTTTATCCTACTCTAGCCTAACCTAGCCTAACCTAATCTAGCCTAACCTACTCTTGCCTAGTCTAACCTAGCCTAGCCTACCTTACTCTAGACTTTCCTAGCCTAGCCAAGCCTAGCCTAGTCTAGTCTAGCCTAACCTACTTTAGCATAGTCTAGTCTAGACTAGCCTACTCTAGCCTAGCCTACTCCAGCCTAGCCTAGACTACTCGAGCCTAGCCTAGCCGAGTCTAGTCCACCCTTAGCTAGCCTAGCCTACTTTGACCTAGCCTACACTAGCCTAGCCTACTCTAGCCTAGCCTAGACTAGCTTGTTCTAGCTTAGCCTAGCCTAGACCCTAGACTACTATGGCCTAGCCTAGCCTAATCTAGTGTAGCCTAACCTGCTCTAGCCTAGCTTAACCTAGCCTTTCCTACCCTACCCTAGCCAAGCCTAGCCTTTCTTAGCCTAGACTAGCCTAGCTTACTCTAGCCTACTCTAGACTAGCCTAGCTTACATTAGCCTAGACTACTGCAACCTACTCTAGCCTACTCTAGCTTACTCTATCCTAGCCAACCCTAACCTGCTCTATCCTAGCTTATCCTATTCTAGCATAGCCTATTCTAGCCTACTCTAGCCTAGCCTAGCTTACTCTAGCCTATTATACCCTAGAGCACTCTAGCCTACTCTAACCTACGCGGACCTAGCGTAGCCCCTACTCTAGCCTAGCCTATTATCCCTTAGACTACTCTAGCCAACTCTAACCTAGGCGGACTTAGTGTAGCCCCTACTCTAGCTTAGACTACTCCCACCTACCTTAGCCTACCCTAGACTAGCATACTCTAACCTAACCTAGCCTAGCCTAGCCTACACTCTAGCATAGCCCACTCTCTCCTACCGTAACCTAGCCTAACCTAGACTATTCTAGCATGGACTAACCTAGCCTAACCTAAACTAACCTACCCAACTGTATCACAGCCTAACTTACTCGAGCCTACTCTAGAATAACCTAGCCTACTCTATCCTAGGCTGGCTTAACCTAACCTAACCTAAGCTAAGCTAACTTAACCTAACATAACCTAGCGTAACCTAAACTAGGCTAGCCTAACCTAACCTAGCCCAGCCTAGTCTAACCTAACCTAACCTAGCGTAACATAGACTAAACTAACCTTTCCTAGCCTAACCTAACCTAGCCTAACCTAACCTAAAATTTTCTAGCCTAGCCTCGCCTAACCTAGCCTAACATAGCCTTGCCTAACCTAGCCTAGCCTTGCCTAATATCGCCTAACCTAACCTAACCTTTCCTAACTTGTTCTTGCCTAACCTAGCCTAATGTAGTCTTGTGTAACATAGCCTAGACGGACCTACCCTAGCCTAGCCTAACCTAACCTACCCTACCCTACTCTAGCCTAGCCTAACCTACTCAAGCCCGCTCTATCCTGACCTAGCCTAACCTAGCCTCCTCTAACCTAGCCTACTCTAGCCTACTCTAGCCTAACATACTCTAACCTAGCTTATTATAGCCTAACCTACCCTACTCTAGCCTATTCTACTCTAGCCTACCCTAGCCTAACCTAGCCTAAACTGGCATAACCTACCCTACGCTACTCTAGCCTAGCCTAAGTTAAACTAGCGTAGACCCTACTCTGACCTTGGTGAGCCTAGTGTAGCCCATATTTTAGCCTAGCCTAACCTAGCCTAGCTTACTCTAGCCTAGCCTACTCTATCGTAGCCTAGCCTAGACTACTCCAACCCACCATAGGCTACTCTACCGTAGCCTAGCCTAGACTACTCCAGCCCACCTTAGCCTACTTTACTATAGCCTAGCCTAGAATACTCCAGCCTACCCTAGCCTACTCTACCGTAGCCTAGGCTAGACTGCTCCAGCCCACCCTAGCCTACTCTAACCTAAACTATCCTTCCCTAGCATACTCTAGCCTAACCTACTCTTTCGTACCCTAACCTAACCTATTCTAGCTTGGACTAGCCTAACCTAACTTAAACTAACCGACCCTACTCTATCATAGCCTAGCCTAATCGAGCCTACTCTAGCCTACTCTAGCCTGACCTAGCTTAACCTAGCCTAACCTATGCTTAGCTAAGCTAACCTAACATAATATAGCCTAACCTAGACTAGGCTAGCCTAACCTAAGCTAGCCTAACCTAAGCTAACCTAACCTAGTCTAACCTGATCTAACCTAACCTATCCTAACCTAGAGTAGAGTAACCTTACCTAGCCTATCCTAGCCTAGCCTAGTGTAGCCTAACCTAGCCTAACCTAACCTAACCTTCCCTAGCCTAGCCTTGCCTAACCTAGCCTAACATAACCTTCCCTAACCTAGCCTAACCTAGCCTCACCTAACCTAACCTAATCTAACCAAACATTTCCTAACCTAGCCTTGCGTAACCTAGCCCAGCGTGACCTAACGTAGCTTAGCCTTCCCTAACGCAGTCTAACCTTCCCTATCGTAGCCTAGCCTAACCTACCCTAGCAAGCACAATCTAACCTACCCTAGCCTACGCTAGCTTAACCTAACCTGCACGCTTAACCTGCTCTAGCGTGCGCTAGCCTAATCTATCCTTGCCTAGCCTCCTCTAGCCTTGACTACTCTAGCCTACTCAAGCCTAACCTACTATAGTCTGGCCTAAAGTAGCCTACCCTAGCCTATTCTAGTGTAGCCCAGCCTACTCTAGCCTCCCCTAGCCTAACCTACTCTAGCCTAATCTAACCTAATATAACCTAGCCTAACCTACTCTAGCCTAACCTAACGAAGTCTAACCTACCCTAACCCACCCTAAACTACTCTAGCCTAGCTTAACCTAGCCTCACCTACTCTAGCCTAGCCTAAACTACCCTACCCTACTCTTGCATAGCCTAACCGACTCTAGCCTAGCCTACTCAAGCACTCTCTAGCCTAGCCTAGCCTAACTTAGCTTAACCTGCCCTAACCTACTCTAACTTAGCCTAGTCTATTTTACTCTACCTACGCTAGCTTAGCCTAGCCTACTCTAACCTACCCTAGCCTAACCTAAACTAGCCTATCCTAACCTAGCCTAACCTAGCCTAAGCTAACCTAGCCTAACCTAGCCTAACCTGGCCTAACCTAACCTAGCCTAACCTAGCCTAGCCTAACCTAGCCTAACCTAACCTAACCTAACTTAACCTTCCCTATCCTACTTTTGTCTAACCTAGCCTAACATAGCCTTGCCTATCCTAGCCTACCCTAGCCTAACCTAGCCTAACCTTACCTAACCTTTCCTAACCTAGCCTTGCCTAACCTAGCCCAACGTAGCCCAACGTAGCCCAACCTTGCCTAACGTAGCCTAGCATAACCTACCCCAGCAAGCGTAATCTAACCTACCCTAGCCTACAGTAGCATAGCCTAACCTACTCTAGCGTGCTCTAGCCTAATCTAGCCTAGCCTAGACTCCTCTAGCCTTGCCTACACTAGCTTACTCTAGTCTAACCTAGCCTACTATAGCCTAACCTAACCTACCATAGCTTAACTTAATCTACCCCACTCTAGCCTAGCCTAAACTAGCTTAACCTACCCTACTCTACTCTAGCCTCAACAACTCTAGCCTAACCTACTCTAGCCTAGCCTAAACTAGCCTAACCTACTCTAGCCTAGCCTAAACTAGCCTAACCTAACCTAGTCTAACCTAGCCTAAACTACTCTAGCCTAACGTAACCTAGCCTATCCTAGCCTAACCCACCCTAAACTACTCTAGCCTAGCCTATCCTAGCCTCACCTACTCTAGCCTAGCCTACTCTAGCGTAGCCTAACCAACTCTAGCCTAGCCTACTCAAGCCTTCTCTAGCCTAGCCTAGCCTAACTTAGCGTAACCTGCCCTAACCTACTCTAACTTAGCCTAGCCTAGCCCACTTTACCTACGTTATCTTAGCCTAGCCTACTCTAGCCTTCTCTGGGCTAGCCTAACCTGACTTATTCTAGCCTAGCTTAACCTAACCTAACCTAGCCTAGCCTAGCCTAGCCTACTCTAGCCTAGCCTAGCCTAGCATAGCCTAGCCTATCCTAGCCCACTATAACCTACCGTACCCTAGCCTACTCTAACGTACTCTAAACTAGTCGATACTAGCCTAACCTACTCTAGCGTAGCCTAGCATAGCCTAACCTACTATTTACTAGCTTAACCTAGCCTACTCTAGCCTAGCCTATCCTAGACTACTCTAGCATACCCTAGCTTACTCTAGCCTAGCCTAGCCTACTCTAGCCTAACCTAGCCTTATCTAGCCTAACCTACTCTAGCCTAGACTAACCTAGCTACCTAAAATAACCTACCCTACTCTAGCCTACTCTAGCCTAGCCTAACCTAACCTAACCTAATCTAAGTTAGCTTAGCCTAACCTAAGCTACCCTAGCCTAACCTAGCCTAAGCTAAGCTAACCTAATCTAACCTAGCCTAACCTAGCCTAAGCTAAGCTAACCTAATCTAACCTAGCCTAACCTAGCCTAATCTAACCTAACCTAATCTAAGTTAACTTAGCCTAACCTAAGCTACCATAGCGTAACCGAGCCTGGCCTAAACTAGCCTACCCTAGCCTATTCTAGTGTAGCCTAACCTACTCTAGCCTCCTCTAGACTAACCTAACCTAATCTAACCTAGCCTAACCTATTCTAGCCTAGTCTAACCTAGCCTAACCCACCCTAAACTACTCTATCCTAGCCCAACCAACCCTCACCTACTCTAGCCTAGCCTACACTAGCCTAGCCTACTCTAGCCTAGCCTAACCGACTCTAGGCTAGCCTACTATAGCCTTCTCTAGCGTAGCCTAGCCTAACTTAGCCTAACCTGCCCCAACCTACTCTAATATAGCCTAGCCTAGCCCACTCTACCTAAGCTAGCTTAGCCTAGCCTACTCTAGCCTACCCTAGCCTAACCTAGCCTAACCTAGCCTAGCCTAACCTAACCTAACGTAACCTTCCCTAGCCTAGCTTTGTCTAACCTAGCCTAACATAGCCTTGCCTATCCTAGCCTTGCCTATCCTAGCCTAACCTAGCCTAACCTTACCTCACCTTTCCTAACCTAGCCTTGCCTAACCTAGCCCAACGTAGCGTAATGTAGCCTAGCCTTGCCTAATGTAGCCTACCATAACCTACCCTAGCTAGTGTAATCTAACCTACCCTAGCCTACGCTAGCTTAGCCTAACCTACTCTAGTGTGCTCTAGCCTAATTTAGCCTACCCTAGACTCCTTTATCCTTGCCTACTCTAGCCTACTCTAGTCTAACCTAGTCTAACCTAGCCTAACCTACCCTACTCCAGACTAACTTACTCTGGCCTACTTTAGCATAGCTTAAATTAGCTTAACCTGCCCCACTCTACTCTAGTCTCAACAACTCTAGCCTAGCCTAACTTAGCCTAACCTAGTCTAGCCTAGCCTAAACTAGCCTACCGTAGCCTATTCTAGCGTAGCCTAGCTTGCTCTAGCCTCCTCTAGCCTAACCTAACCTAGTCTAACCTAGCCTAACCTAACCTACCCTAACCTAGCCTAACCCACCCTAAACTAGTCTAGCCTAGCGTAACCTAGCCTCACCTACTCTAGCCTAGCCTAAACTAGCCTAGCCTACTCTAGCGTAGCCTAACCGACTCTAGCCTGACCTACTCAAGCCTTCTCTAGCCTAGCCTAATCTAACTTAGCCTAACCTACCCTAACCTACTTTAACTTAGCCTAGCATAGCCCACTCTACCTACACTAGCTTAGCCTGGCTTACTCTAGTCTTCTTTGGGCTAGCCTAGCTTGACTTATTCTAGCCTAGCTTAACCTAGCCTAGCCTAGCCTAGCCTAGCCCACTCTAACCTACCATACCCTAGCCTACTCTCACTTACTCTAACCTAGTTGAGCCTAGCCTAGCCTGCTCTAGCGTAGCCTAGCATAGCCTAACCTACTATTTCCTAGCCTAACCTAGCCTACTCTAGTGTAGCCTAGCCTAGACTACTCTAGCCTACCCTAGCTTACTCTAGCCTAGCCTACCCTAGCCTACTATATCTTAGCCTAGCCTTATCTAGCCTAACCTACTCTAGCCTAGGCTAACCTAGCTACCTAAACTAACCTACCCTACTATAGCCTAGCCTAGCCTAACCTAACCTAACCTAATCTAAGTTAGCTTAGCCTAACCTAAGCTACCCTAGCCTAACCTAACCTAACCTAGCCTACCTTAGCCTAGCATAACCTAAACTAACCTAACCTAACCTAGCGAAACCTAGCCTAGCCTATTATTTAGTAGCCCATGCTAGGATACTCTAACTTACCTTAGTCTACTCTATATTAGCCTAGCCTAACCTACTCTAGCTTATCCTAGCCCATTATAGAGTAGCCTATCCTATTTTTGTCTAGCCGACCCTACCCTAGCTTAAACTCATTCTATCCTTGTGTATCCTAGCCTAATTTAGTCTATCCTAGCCCACTATAGCTTAGTCTTGCCTAGTCTAACATAAATGTAGATTCCTAAGAGTTTATATATATACATCTTGTAGTTGAAAATCTTAATAAAATATATTCAAAAGCAATCTTATAAAATATTTATGTTACAATTTAAATTTAACAGCATTATCACTTTATATTATATAAATTCAAACAATTTTCTTTATACATTATGTTATTTTAATTAAAAATATATATCATACATCATTGTACCATTAATAAATATAGTGCAGAACTTGAATAACATATTAAATATTTAAATTTGAAAATCATTTTAAAAATTAAATTAAACTAGACAACATTAATAAAGAAATCATTCAAAAACAAATTAAATTAAATATCATTAATAAAAAATTAAATATAACAAAATTTAGTTAAAATAAATTAAATGTATGAATATACAATTTAAAATACATTGAATTTAACCACGATGCTAATGTAAGAAGAGGATGTAAAGTAAGTTATAATATATAAATAAAAAGCCTATTCCTGAATGAAAAACATATTTGTAAAATATAGAAATATAATTGAAATTTATTTAGACAAATTCAATAATCTAAAAATTTAAATGTACCATACATTATAAGACATAAACAAAAAGCATTTTTCTAAGTTAAAAATATATTTGTAAAATATAAAAATATAATTGGAGGGCCCATCCAAAACTGATTATGAGAGGCATAGGTTAAGTCAACTATATTTTTAATTGACACAGAAAACTCAGAGATATAACTGTAAAAGTAAGACACCAGTTTAAATAAAACCACATACTTTCCTAGAAATAAACTAAATCAATGAATAAATGTATTAATCTGAAATGAGTGAGATACAAATTGGATCAATAAAATTACTATAATAAATTCAGTGCAGCTAAAAAAATCAGTAAAAACCACTCTCATGAAACTAAATCATTACAGTGTTAAATATATTAACATAACCAAAACTGAAATGAAAGGATTAGGTTTCCATGGAGAGCAGAGCTTGGAGGATGGATACAAACTACATCTATGATTGAGTAAAGGCAGGTGGCTTTGAGATATTTAACATAAAATATTGAAAATAGTAATTGAAAATACCCTATAACTTATTCTTGTTGTGGTTTGACATTCTAATTATTAGAAGGCTAGAAAAAAATAATTATTAAATAAAATCATTTTATTCTTCCATGTATTTATGGAATTCTCCAATTTCTGTATTTTCTTCTCCTAGTCTAGCTGCAAGAACCATGTTTACCATTTTATTAATTTATAAATATTGTAAATTACTTCTATTTGAAAAACAATTAAAAAATTAAGGAACTGTATAATCTATAGAATCAAAATCCTAAGGACACCCTTCAATAAACATGAAAAAAAGTCAGAATGCCAAAAGATTTGATTTATACTTAAATTTTAGATGTGGGGAATAAGTGATTATTGCTACTGAGATTGACTCATAATTTCTTCCTACCTAGTTATATATAACACCTCTTTGCAAATCACTGGCTATTATTTTCTAAATAGTTAGGAATATCTTGTTGAAATTGGGGGAGTATAAAATTCCACAGTTGATCCTTAGAAACTTACCAAATAGAAACTCAGGAATATTCTCTGAAATTACAAGATTGGGGTTTGTTTTGAGAGTAAAGCTCAGAGAAAATAGAACTATAATTGTAATTGCTCTGTTTCACACGATGCAACATAAAACATTGGAACGGATCCCCTGAATATTTTGGAGAGGAATATTTGCTCAGACTAAATAGAACTGTAATTGTAACTGAAGCCCATGGATATATGTATTGCTCTGCTTCATAAGATGCAACATGAAACAATGAAACGGATCGAGTGAATAATTTTGATTCAATGAAAATACATTTTACACTAAAACCAGAAGGAAAATGAAATAATAAAACTGAGATGAATGGACTGGGTTTTGCTTTGAGAGTAGCTCAGAGGAAATATAGTTGTAATGGAGGTTTCTCTAATTCAACTATTTTAATTCAAGAAACATAAAATTAGTATCATTCATGATGAACGAAACCTACCCGTGGTTGGGCTAAACCTACCAGCAGTAAATTAGTATCATTCATGATGAACGAGAACGAAACGTACCAGTAGTTGGGCTAACAGAGAATAAAACGAAAGATTAAAAGGAATTGATGGGATTGCGAGAGGACTAAGAAGAGAGAAAAAGGATTGAAGTACAGACTTAAGCGATTAATGAGATTTAGAGAGAATTTGAAGGCCACTAAAAAGGAATTTTCTTCGAACATTTTTACAGGTGCCAAAAATATTTCAACACAAATATGCTAGGAAGGACACTAAAAAGGAATTCTCTTCGAACATTTTACAGGTACCATGGCAAATAAAAAAAATCGAAATTAAAATTAATTTAATCAAATCTCTAAAAAAAAATTCCAGAACATCAAAAGGCACTCTTTCAAGCAATTTCATCCCTACTAATGTCAAATAATTCAAAAAACATATCAAAATTAAACTTAATTTAACCACACATTCACAAAATCTAAGAAAACAAAAACCCACAGTCTAATCATATCTCATTTGTCAAGCAATTTCATCAGTACTAATGAAGAAACATATTAAACTTAAACTTAATTTAACCACACATTCTCAAAACTTTTAGAAAACAACAACTCACAGTCTAATCATACTTCAACAGTAAAAGCATTTCACCATGTAATTTTCGCACACAACTTTGAAAAATTGAAAACCAATGCATTAATTTAATTGAATACGCACACAACTTTGAAAAATTGAAAACCAATGCATTAAAAAAATTTAATAACTCCCAATTTTATCAAAAAACCACGCCCAAAAACCAATGCAGTCTCATCCAATCTCAATTATCAGTAATCGCCAGTTTAATTGGATTTTCCCACAAAACCATGATAGCAGTTTAATTAATTTTTTCCCCAAAACCATGATAGCTGCAGTCTCATCCAATCTCAATTATCAGTAATCGCCAGTTTAATTGGATTTTCCCACAAAACCATGATAGCAGTTTAATTAATTTTTTCCCCAAAACCATGATAGCCTGTTATGGTAATCGAAAATACCTGAAATTTTAATTCGCAAACCGTACACCACCTGTGCACCATCTCCTAATCTCCCTCCCACAACACCTGTACTGCATCACTGCGATATTGCTAGTGAGAAATTTATTTAAAGAAAACTAAGACATTACAATTCTTAGCTACAGTGCTGTGTTTGATCCCTAATTCCAGCGAAAACATCACACAACTTTGACAATGGATTGTTGTTCAATAGCTAGCTTTAGTTTTCGAAGGAATCGGTGGGTGTTTTAAGAGATCTCACATTGAAGAAAGCATCCATATCAAAGATAGGGATGGTTGAATGTGTTTACCCCTTGTTCCAGACTATTGACATTTCACAAAATATTGCGTTGCCATAAACATTAGCAAGAAAGAAACTACCAGGAATTGGACACTTTCAAGTCTCATAAACCTTAAATTCCTCAACTTAAATGGATGCTACGCGCTAAGAAAAAGCTCAGTCTACAAGGTCTGATACCTTTGTAAGTAGTTGAAGCAGAGCAATCGAATTTTCTGGGAAGATATTCGCAAATTTTTGGTGATTATTTTTGTACATTATACCACCAAATATTAATTCTCTCACATATATATTCTCTAAATTAAGAACACAATCCCTCTAATTGACGTATTAATTTCATCATCTCTCATTCATTTTTCTGTCAACGTTCATAATATCTCATTCTCAACCTATAAATTCAATACTAAAAGCATTTCAAAATGAATTACAACAATCAAATCATCAACCCTGAAAATGAATTACAACAATCAAATCATCAAATTGATAAAATTCACTCGATTAAGTTATCGAATTAAATTAAAATACCCTCGTGCCCACTCCCACCCGAACCCAATTCCTTTGTGAAATAATCTGGAATCCTAACATCTACCGAATGAAATTTTGGAATGAAAGGATTGGACGAATCTTACCACCATTTTTATACTGTCATGTCGACCTTTAAAGGGAGAGAAATAATCCAAGATAACCATGCCCCGCATAATATACTTTCAGCACAGTTCATGCAACTCTCTGAGTCACGTCATGTGAGAAAAGGAAAAGTATTCAGTTGAGATTACTCTGAAATATATGCGTCCTCTGCATAGTTGGTACATGTTAGAACCGCTTAGCTCCCAACATAACTCCTGCACCACAATATAATACGATCAATTATTTAATCCTCCCAAATTCTTGGAGATAAGTTACACATTTTATACCTACATACATTATCAGACCTGCTTGTTAGCCAAGTTCCATGGCCCTGTTTATCAGCACCATATAGACCTACTTTTTTGGGCTGTGCAAACCAATTTCCATGGGTATTAAAGCGCAACAGCGGGCGGAGGTCAGGTTTTGTGACGGATGGATCTAGCTCTGAGTACCATGTTGAGGCTGAGGCTGAGTTCCGTCTGTGACGAGAGGCAAGAATTGGTTTGAATTGAGCAGAGCAGGCATTGTGTTAAGAACGGCCCATGCCATTGAAACTGCGAAATGCATTTCAGGGACGTTGGGAACCACCACAGAGAGACCTGCATACAGAGAGACCTGCATATATGCAACCACAACCATAATATGACATATGACATAAATATTTATACGCCCATACCGGGAACAGAACGTTACCCATGTGGTCAGAGGTTCAAATCCTGGGTTCAAATCCCGCCAACGAAACGTTACCCAGGAAGTTCAAGCGCTCGTTTCAACTGATTATATTTTGGATGTAATATTTCATAAACCCTCAAAGTTTACTGATAAATACACATATAAGTGATCTATCGCTGGAATAAATATGGCAGAGGTTCAAGCCCTACTTCAACTGTCGAACTAATTATATTTTGGATTTAATATTTCATAAAATCCGAAGGCCACAGGCCAAAATCCCATCGGGTCAGAGGTTCAGACCCTACTTCAACAGTGTAATTAATTATATTTTATATTCAATATTTCATAAACTCTCAATGTGACCCGAGTTCAAATCCCGGCAACGGAACGTTACCCAGGAGGTCGGAGGTCCAAGCCCTCCAAGACTACAAGTAATTATATATTGGATGTAAGATTTCATAAACTCGCAGGGCGACCCGGGTTCAAATCCCGGCAACGAAACGTCATCCATCAGGTCGGAGGTTGAAGCCCTCCTTCAAAAGTGTAACTAATCATATTTTTGGATTTAATATTTCATAAGCTCTCAAGGTGACCCGGGTTCAACTCCCTGCAACGAAACCTTATTCAGCAGGACGTTCAAGAGTGTAACTAATCATATTTTTGGATTCAATATGTCATAAGCTCTCAAGGCGACTCGGGTTCAAATCCCGGCAACAGAACGGAGGTTCAAGACCTCCTTCAAGACTGTAACTAATTATATTTTGGACGCACAGATCAGTGAACTGCCGCTGGAATAAATCTCAAAGTTTAAATGCACAAAGAGGGCGGTGAACTGTCGTTGGTCGCTAGAATAACTCAGTTTGTTTGAGTGTGTGGCTGTAAATTATACGCAGGACACAGTGAACTGAATCTGAATTACTCGGCTTCTATGCTACACAGTGAACTGAATCTGAATCTGAATCTGAATCTCGGTTCTTACATTAATTGAAATGAAATTATTAGTTGCATCTGATGCCTGATTTATTTTTTTAGAATTTAAAATGGGTACTAGCAATTATGGGGTGCATAAATATTTATGTCATAATGAAGGTTATGATTCATAATTATGCAGGGCCCATCCCAAATCAAATTACAGCTTGAAAAGGGCCAATCCCAAATCAAATTACAGCTTGAAAAGGGCCAATCCCAGACCAAATTAGTTCCTGCTAATCCCACTCATCATTTTGTTGATCATGTATATATTTGAATATATGTATAACCAGAAAGATGCAAATAAATTTACCTACTGTACCTGGATTCAATCCTTCCGCACACCTGTGGATTCGAAAACTGATGCAGGTACCAAAACCAATTCATATTTAAGTTCAATTCAATAATACTTCTTGAACAGAGCGAGCCAATTGCATCAAATTACAAAATTCATATTAAACCCTGTAATGTATGTATGCCGTCACTTACTAAGCTAATCTAAAATCTATAACAAGATTGAAAAAAAAAAACCCAATGAAAAGAAAACAGATCTTACAGGTACATAAATTTGCCTGTTAGGATCGAGAAAGATGTGGGTGGATATCTCCTCATATATCTGTCTGGGATTGAACCCTTTCGCTCCTGCTCCTGCTCATTAAAAATTGAATTGAATAGATGTCATGTTTACCCTCTCCTCCTCCCAGTACCAGACCAGACCATACCATACCAGACTCATACCAGACCATACCAGACTCATACCAGACAAAACCAGACCACACAAAACTCATAACAGAAGAGACCAGACATGACATGGAGCTCCAAGACAAGACTAGACTCAGCCCAGCGCAGGTAGTAGGAGGAGGAGATTCCGAAAAGGTAGAGATTGGGAGAAGGATTGGAAATTAAATATTGCTGGTTGGATTCAACGGCCCTGCTTTTCTTGACTGCCACCTCTGCAAAAAACCACTTCTCTCACTGCCACCTCTGCAACGGTCGTGCTTTTCTTGACTGCAAAAAACCACTTCTCTTCGCTGCAAAAAACCACTTCTCTCACTGCCACCTCTGCAACGGTCGTGCTTTTCTTGACTGCAAAAAACCACTTCTCTTCACTGCCACCTCTACAAAGGCACGTTGTGGGGAGATATGGAAAAAGCATCTTGGATTGCGAGTCGCCACATCAACAATTCTTTAACTATTCACTGGTTGCAATAATTTCCGGAATTTCAACTTTGTTAAACGCACCGTATAGAATTTGAAAAGTGATTATATATATCAAATAATGGTTAAATAAGAGAGTGCTCAACCAATTAAGTTACCAACTCTACAAGAGTTGGATTTGGAATTAAATTAATTATGAATAATAGAATTAAATTAATTATGAATAAGGTATTTTTAAATTCAAAATATATCATGTTGTTGTTATTATTATTATATTTTTACAAATGGCATCATGGAATGTAAGATGCTTCTTTATTGTCAGATAATATAACAAACTTGCCTCTGACAAAAGCACGCCCACCACTTGGCATCTACATTCAAATTGGTCTGAACGTTTGATTAACCCCAAGCGCCCACTACTTGGCATCTACATTCAAATTGGTCTGAACGTTTGATTAACCCCAAGCGCCCACTACTTAGCATACCTTATCTGTCACACACTGGTGCATCTGCCAATTCCAAGTTTGTACAAGTGTTGGGTTTGACAGCTGTCTTTAGAAGTTTCTCGTTCAGCTTCACAAATCTTCTGTGCACAGCCTTAGGATCAATCCTCGTTACCAACAGACAATATAAAAGCTCTAGAGCAGAGAAGACGACGAAGACAATATAACATGCCAATAGAGAACACTGCAAACAAATTAAAAAAAGACAAAAACCGGCCAAATCAAGTAAAAATATATACACGATAACTGAATCAAATCGCCCAGCAATAAACCCATAGAAAACGAAAACAACAAAGCCAGAATCGCAGAGCAATAAACTAAAACTAGAGAAAACAAAAATAATAGGTGAGCAAGAATTTGCCGATCCCCAAAAATAACAGGTGAGCAAGAATAACACAAGACCACAAATCTTCAAGAAAACAATGGCTTAAACATTTACTACATCGAGAACGATGGTAAAAGGTGCGGCCATTATTTATTTTAGTATGAAAAGCATTCAAACGGCAACGTAATGGAGGATCCAAAGCTTTTCTTTTAAAAGGTGCGGCCATTATTTATTTTAGTATTAAAAGCATTCAAACCCCTATCATGGACTCCAAACCCCTATGGTTGCTCGATATGGACTTCTTCCTCAATGATGACATTGAGGAAGGTGATCTTCACATCCATCTGGTAGGTGGTCCACCTTGTCTCAAAAGATATTGAAAGAACTTCTTCAATAAAGGAATATCTAGCTACAGGAGAAAAAATCTCCTCATAGTCTACTCCCTCATTATGAGAGAACCCATGAGTTGCAAGAAACATCTACAATATTCTTTACCAACATCCCTCTCTGCTCCAAATACAACAAGCTAAAAGCAAACACTCCTTATTAGATTATTTATTTATATTCGAATCTACATCCATGTGCTTCTACTATGTTCCATGTCAATCCTTGTGATGTTTTTCTAGGTTTCATTTACCATGGTTCACATACACATGAACCATCACTTGATGTAAGCAATCAGTTCATTAGGTTTAACACTAAGGGATGATTGCTTTAGTAGGAGGAAAGGATGTTTGTTATAATCACAATGACAACCTTGAATTGTATGGTTTGAATCTTTGATGCTATGCTCAAGTAAGTGCCAACGTGCGATATCTAAACATTCCTTTGTCTAACTGTAATAGCTCCAACTCCATTAATTTGTAACTAATCATTCCTAGTGAATTATTTCCATCTTGGTGCTAAAATATATGCTCATTTGATTTAGGAGACTTGCGGGTGTAATTTCTTTGATAGTGAATTCTCCCCTAGTGTGTCAATGTAAATTATCCTTTCCCATAACTCTCATTTCTTGTTCTTTCTTTAATGGTTGAGTGGAATCCATTAAAGCCACTAATGCTACTATGAAATCAAAGATTCCTGGGAGCTCCTATTCAATTGGAGAGGTATCCTCAAGGTTTAACATGACTTCATTCGTGGATGCTACTCAAGCATTCCACCTGCTGCAGTGATGATATTTTCGTGCCCGCACCTATGGGTGGTTTAAGACTTTAGATCTTATCAAATTAATAACTTTGAGGAAACTACATTAATTGTTGATGTTAAGGGGCATAACTAATCTTCTACATAGTCATGATGAGCTAAACGACGCTCACGCAAATTTGCATTCATCCACTTGGCTAAATTTCTTGCACATTGAAATCACCTCACATAAAGTGTCCCTATTTGGTCTCATATTACCCCCATAATGTTCTCTAGTTCCTCCAACTACTATGCATCATTGATATGCAAACCATATCAATCATACACAAGAGCTTTTGGTATTTTCGCTTGATATCATCAATTATCCAACTAAGGATATCTTCTATCATCCTTCAACACCATTATATAATTGATCACTCAACAGACTTACATTAGTATTTCATAGGTCCACAACTTATTCTTAGCATATGCAATATATTTAATTCGATCATTAACACGATTACTTTTGGTGGTTTATAGGATCATGGTATTTGGAAACCCATGGTATTTTCCCGTGATATTTGATGCAATTAAGCTTATTTTAAGGCTTGAAGGAATCCATTGTAAAATACCTCGAGTGGCTTGGTGCTTGGTTGGGTTGGATTATGGTAACAAATATATATATCTCGAGTGTTGGCTTTCCTAGTAAAGTGTGTCAAAGGTAAATATTGACTCTTATGTACATGTTTTCCATGTGTATAATCATTTGTGTTTATATTATTTCTCCAATTGTGCTATGATACCACATGTTAAAAATGGAGTGTAACTAGAGAAATGAAGGAAACTCATGGTACACATGTAGAAAAGAGGCATTTTAAGGAGTTCTTCAAGCCTTTAAATAGGATTCATCACATTAAATACCATGGGTCACCCATGCCATGGGCTCATAAAACACCAATGGTAAATCCATCAATGACCAAAACAAGGTTATCTTAACTACTTTGTGAGTCAATATTAACCTAACATAAGACACATAGGATTCATGTTATGGTGAATAATTATCAAGTAGAACACCAATATACAATCTTGTAGATTGTAGGTAAAATAAAGGGAAATAAATTTTCTTTATTAATTGATCCAAATGAGTGAAATGACAATAAAACTTTTATTTCTCCAAATTCATTATTTAGATGTGGTTTAATGGCATGAAAGAAAATTCATTATAAATTGGTAGAGATGACTTTAATTATTAAAAAGGGATAGAACAATTGTTAAAATATTACGAACATAATTTGAGAGCATGCAATACTTAGATACTATCAATATGATCACCTTGGGATCCAATGTTATAATTCGTGGTACGGATTGGTTGGGAGCTCATGAAATAATTCTAGATATGAAAGGTAAGTTACTTTAATTTGTAGATGATTTAGGGAAAAGAAGAATCTTGGTAGGAACCGAGAGATAAGCAACTCTAAGACTCTTTTCAGCCTTAAAACTTAAAATGGGTCTTAGAAAAGGGTGTTTTATGTATGTGGTAATGGCTATGAACTAGAATATATATTCAAAAGATATATAACATCATCAAATATTGTTAGAATGTCTTGATGCATTTCTAGAAGAGTTTCCTAGACTACCATTAAAATGTGAGATATAATTTACTATTGAACTTAAACCACGAATATAGCCTATTTCCAGGCCTCTATATTGTATGATTATAAAAGAATTGCAGGATTTACACATGCGACTTCAAAATATATTGAAGGGTTGACTTAACCTGGAGAACCGGTGATTTTTATATTAAAGAAATATGTGTCTTGGAGGCATTACATTGACTAAAAGTAGGTACATACAAGCAGAATTAAAAATCAATACGCCTTACGTCAAATTCACAATATTTCGATTGAATGAAAGAAATTGTGGTATTTTCTAAAATTCATATATAATGGTCTTTGATATCTAAATTGAAAAATAAGGAAGAAGCTATTGCAAAGGAAACATTTAAAACTTGTTTTGGATACTATGAATTTGTGGTGGTACCTTTTGGGCCGACCAATGCTGTAGGAATATTTACAAGTTTGATGAATCAATGTTGTGCATCGAAACAACCTATTAGAGAAAAAAAAAAAAGAGAGAAAAAGAAGTAACTCAATGAGTTGACAATGAAAGAGAAGAATGATCTTGAACCCTCTTTAAAAGGGAAAGCTCCTTTCACAATATAACCTATGTACAAGTTGATATGCTCTCTAAAGCTAGGTATCCTTGGTATATATAGGTGACAATGGGTACAATTACAATAAAAGGGTCTAGTAACCAAGAAGGACAATACTAATATAATAATATAAATATAATAGTTCAATATCTAGAAGGATTGGTGCCTTATCACATTAGCTATATTATCATCTATTAGGTCATATATTCATTACTCATTCATTTACAAGTCAAAACGTGATGACAACCATACATTGTCACAGTCATAAAAAATATTCATAACCAGCATAAAAACAATAGAAATAATGAGCATACAATAGCCATATATGCCAGAAATGAACCAGTGCATTTACACCTAAAATACCAAGGAAAGGAACTCTTATTGATGAATGCAAAAACCAACCCAGTATGTGACTACCCCGTTCCACCTGACCATAGATTCGATGAGTCAATCCTCTCTTCAGCCAACCACTCCCGTGCCATATTCCAAACATGAATGCAGGACTCATAATGGAGAAGAAAGGAATGAGCATGCATGCCACTAAATTTCTCCACCTATATCATGGGAAATTTTACTACCTCCTAGTCCATAGGCTTTATGGTAACCCATAGTCTAATTCAAGGGGTCACTAGGCCATGATTGATACACCACCCTCCATCCTTTACCACATATCCCGTCATTCACAGTAAAGGATTGCTAGGCTTGATCGAGGGATCCCACCTCTAGGATTTATTGTATATCCCGCCACTCACTAGTCGAGGATTCCTAGGCCCACCGAGGCAAACAATACCTGTATTTACGGTAACCCACAGTTCGTTTAAGGGGTTACTAAGCCAGTGGATTTACCACAATCCATAGTCCAGATCAGGGATCACTAGGTCATGTGTTTTCCCTTTAAGAGATCCGCCTCAATAACCTTCAAATCCATCCGACAACCCAACTCCACCAAAACATGAGAACCCATCACCTCAAGGCTAACCAGAAATGGAAAGGAAAGGCCGAAGAGCACTGCCACACCTAGAAAATTCCATGGAAATGAAAAAAATATAACCAAGAACACACATAGATAACCATGCATGCCAAATCTAGCAAGGAAATCACACATGCAAATGAATCCCTGCAACTAAACCCGTTGTAGCTGCCTAATCCTTCTTTCGTTGCTTGAGCTTTGCTTCCTCTTCTCCTTTCTTGATCCAATGTTGAAGTGTTCCAAGAAAATTCTAAGTGTCCGAGAGTGTGTGTGTGTGTGTGTGTGTGTGTGTGAGAGAGAGAGAGAGATCCAAAATTGAACTGACAAAAAACTACCAACTGATCCTCATAAGCCATTTTATTAATGTGGCCTCTATTTTCTTCATTTTCCCATTATTTTTATCAATTTTCCTCCTCACATGCAATCTATAGCCTTTCACTTTCATTTTATCCTAATTTCCATTATTTTCATAAATAAATTGTCAAAAATTCCATTTTTCCTTTCCAAATCCTTTGCCATTGCCTTTGCCAATTTCCTTGGCCATAATAAACAAAATGAACAACCTCATTAGGATGTTTTTTCCCAACATTCAACCTGGAATAATTGTGCCATAATCGGTTATTATTATGCCTTTATTAACTTTATTTACATGGAATTTTCACTTGGGTTGCTACATTAGCACCTTGGGATCATATCTTATAATTCTTATGGATTTGTTGGGAGCTCATGAAATAACTCTAGAAATGAAAGGTAAGTTACTTTAATTTGTAGATGATTTAGGGAAAAGGAGAATCTTGGTAGGAACCAAGAGGGAAGAAACTCTAAGATTATTTTCAGCCTTACAACTGAAAAAGAGTGTTAAGCAAGGTTGTTTTATGCATGTAGTAGTGGCTATGAACTAGAATAAATACTCAAAAGATATATAACATCATCACATATTGTTAGAGTTTCTTGATGCATTTCTAGAAGATTTAGCTAGACTACCACTAAAACGTGAGATATAATTTACTATTGAACTTAAACCACGAATATAAGCTATTTCCAAGCCTCTATATTGTATGACTATTCTAGAATTGTAGGATTTACACATGCAACTTCAAAATATATTGAAGGGTTGATTTAACCTAGTATATCAAATTGGGGAGAACTCGTGATTTTTATATGAAATAAATATGTGTCTTAGAGGCATTGCATTGAATACAAGTAGGTAAATGCAAACACAATTAAAAATGAATACACCTTACCTCAAATTGATGATATTTTGATTGAATTAAAGAAGTCATGGTATTTTCTGAAATTGATATATAACGGTCTTTGATATCTAGATTGAAAAATAAGGGAGAAGATATTGCAAAGGAAACATTTAAAACTTGGTTTGGATACTATGAATTTGTGGCGGTACCTTTTGGGATGACCAATGCTCTAGAAACATTTACAAGTTTGATGAATCAATGTTATGCATCGAAACACCCAAGTAGCAGAAAAAGAGAAAAATAAGTAGCTTAATTACTTGAGAGTGAAAGATAAGAATGATTTTGAAACCTATTTAAAAGGGAAACATCCTTCTGCAATATAACCAATGTACAAGTTGATATGCTCTCTAAAACTCGGTATCCTTGGTATATATAGGTGACATTGAGTACAATTAAATTGAAGTGTCTAGAAGCCAATAAGGACAGTATTAATATAATAATACAATATCTATGGCTTAACATGCTCTCCTCTTCAAAAAAGTGTTGCCTACAAAACTTGATTAACTGTGGATGCTTATGCATGAAGAACTCATATTACCATGCCACCTCATCTACTAATATGTTCTTCCACTTGATGAGGAATTCAATAATTATCTGATTTCGTAGTTTCTTCATCCTTTACCCCAAGATTGTTTTTGCTTCTAATATGATTTTCTCTTCTTCATTAATATCTAATAAAGTAATATGAATTGGGATATTGTCATTGATTACCTTATTTAAGATATAAATATGGAAGACTAGTTGTATACATGAAGATGGATGCAACTCCAATTTTTTATGCCATAATTCCAATCTTTTACAACGCCATCTAGGGACCATAGCGTTGATTTTTCTATGACACTAGGGATCATGTTTGAGTCTAAGATCACGATCACAAACACACTCAAATGCCACAAGATAAGCACTTTTCACTACAAAGAACATACAATAGTGAATTAGCTAGTACAAAAGACAATTTTTAACCCACAACTTGCTATATTACAAATCTTAATACAAAAAAATTAGGGACCCCATACTAGGGATCACGACCCTTACATACAACTATGATACTTGAATGGCTAGGGCTTGGTGCCAATAATTATGATCACCAATATTTCCTTCAACAAGATACACTTGACCTACTTGCTAATGTAGCGCTTCTACAACTGTTTAAATTTGTGTAGCTTCAACATATATGGAAAGTTCTTTTCCAACCCTTCTGCTGATCACCACAACCTTTACAAATTCAGAATGCTTACATCTCCAACCATCAATACTGCCACTATCAATCTTCTATCTGCCTCTAGAATGATTGGACATAGGCTCATTGATATGCCCTCTACCAACCCTCTTGCTCCACCAAGATGGACTGCTCTCTTGGACTTCAACATCTGTCGTCTTATCAATGATTCTCTAGACCAAATCTCTGACCTAACGACTCATCATATCTGCCTCCTAACTATCCCTTAAGTGATCAAAGGATCACTATACATGGGGTCTTCATACTCACCCCTCTTTTCATTCCTATATTTGCCCCTTTGGGGGATATCCTTGAGGTTGTTCCTCTTGCATGCATCGTCCATGGCTAATATATACAATCCCTCTAAGCTTATGAGATCTTCGTCTTCTGTCATATCGGCATCCTCAGTGTGTGCTGAGGGGCTCTCCGCGCCTTGCATGGCTGGCGCACTAGGAGCTACTATGGTGGATGATGTTGGAACTTGCCAAGGATTGACTACCCCAGCCTATCCATGGCTAGGACATGGGTTTCTTGGGTTCTTGGAGTAGAGGTTGGGGCTTGTTCTTTTAGACTTTTCTGGAGAGTTGTAGGCACTTCAAAGCTGTTACGAGTGGAATATGTTTTAGGTGCCTTGGATCCATTGGATTCTTTGTATATTGCCTTTTGGAGGGGATTTTCTCAATACATCGTCGTCCTTGGTTGCTTCGCCATTCTCAAATCACTTGGGGGAAGTTAGTTGACAATGACGATGTTCATTGCAGTTGCGACATATGAAGGGGACATTTTCATAGTCGAGCATTTGGATCCAATCAATGTCCTCATATTCTAGTCCTACGACTTACGGAAGAGTGTCTGATATGCTCATATAGACATATATCTTAGCATAGAAGGCATACCTTCCTTGCTTGGTTTGCTCCGAGAGATGAAAGAATCTTCCTAGCTTATTGACAATTTTGACTAGGGTTTCAGGGTCCTAGTACTCTTAAGGGAGAGAGTACAAGCATATCGAAACTGGTTCCCATGAGAATTCATATTTGTCTAGGTAGAAATTTCTATACATTAACACATGTAGAGGCTAATGAGGTTGAATAAGTAAGGGCCTCCTTCCATTACAATGCAAAGATATCAAACCCAATAAAATATCACAATGAAGTACCCTTTATAGTTGAGTTAAACATTGTAGGGGGATTTCAGTTTCCACCTTAGCGCAATTCACTGCAGAAGGGATTTATCAGTCAGCTAGATGCCGATGAATTTGTAGATACTCTGCGTGGGGATCTCCAGGGATTCGGCAATGTAGGTGTTTGGGGCAAAGTGATTTTGCGCTCTCGACAATTCTGGGAGGGAGGTGTCAGGCCTGTCGATATCCATGGTGTCACTTGACTTGGGCTTGGGAGGGATCGAGGACGAATGACGGGGTTGGTTAAAAGACGGGTTGGAGGTGTTAGGGACCCCTCCTCCCTGAGTGGTCATTGATCGCGAATCAAAATGGGGATTTTTCACGCTGTATTAGATGGCCAAAGGTGAATAAGTTAAAACTATGGAGGATTCAAGTATAAACCACAAATGTGCATTCACGCAGAGCGAGCTGCAAAACCAAGATAACCACAAGAATTCATATTAATGTTTGAATTACATAAAGAAATTTAATTCTATTAAAGGATAATTTTTTTATATTAATATTAAAAATGCATGGAAAAAGATAAATTATTTTGCAAATATATTTATATTAAATATAAGATGAAATTTCATTGTTTTTGAAATGAACTTATACACACTTCAACACTTGCACAGTACTCCAAACATTCCTCGTGTCTTATTTGTTTATAAGACATTCAAATCAACAAAAAAGAAAACTATTAATTTAAGAGAATATTTAGAGAGGGCTTGGAAATTATAAAGCATCGAAACAATCTCAATAGGGATACTAGACTTGAAGTCAACACAAATTCTCTCTCCTTATTACGCTACCCATACTATCTAATATTCCGCTTAATTCTCCTCCCTTTGTCCTCCTGTTAAATTTGGACAACTAGGTCCAAACTCCATGTTCTAATGATCAGATTAAGAGGCTAATATTTTTGTTGGATTCCTCCTTCAGAGAGGTGTAAAATCCATATAAAAATAGTCTTAATCCGATGAGCAGAACTTATATTTTGAATTTATTATTCTTAATAAATTATATGTGCAAGGTCAGCCAGTTTGTAATGTAGGCTCACATGCCCAACAGATGTGTCACACACCCTCATTGATGGATATAAATACAGGAAAAGTTGGAGAGAATTTCATCACAAAACAACTCACATCTTCCTCTCTCATCCTAAAGAGTACGAGCTACCTGGAGGACGAATTTCAGCCACACGTGGGAAGGACGAAGAGGACAGACCGTACGGCTGAGCTGTAGTACGATTTTCTGCTGCTAGGGTTTCGCAGAAAGTTTGACCAGCGTTGACTTTGGTCAACGCTTGGTCCAATCAAGCTGAAAACTTGTGGAAGGTTCGATTTTTGAAGGCCGTACTACCTGGCACAAAAATCGAGGTCAAAGGGTTGACCGTTTTGCTGCTGCGTTGACTTTTAGCTTGCTGCCCCTGCGTTGACTTTTCAGGACAGCGTTGACTTTTGTAGAATTGACTTGGGTTGACTCATCTACTGGTTGGAGGGTTGTTGTGACACATGCTGGGCTGGCTGACCAAAGGAGACTTTGCTGGTTGAAGCATCCTGTTGACCGCCGAAACGAACACACACATTTTTCCTGTTTCTGATTTGTCTTCTGTAAGATCTGCTTATATGTTCTATCTGCATTTTGCTTAACTACTTGTATGATTGCTGTGAGAAAAGTGAAATTGCTCTTAGCATAGAACATCTACAAAACTTTACAACGAGAATGTCATTTCACGAGAATGTCTGCATTAGAGTGGGACTTTTACATTGTCTAGTCACTAGTGCTTCGAATGTTGAGGAGCCACAAAGGTTCAACTCACTGGTCTTAAGAAGGCCTCTTTTGATGTCCACTTCAATGCAATTTTTTGCATATATTGATGTCAGTTCTCTCCTTGGTTTGTTTTCACTGTATGAAAATGTTTCCAGTTTATTCCTGATGTTTGTATGTAACGGTATAACAGGGTCCCACTATTCCAATTTTACCTTGACTAGGATAGTGTTCAGGATTTTGTGTTTTTAGCTTGGCCGTCTAGTTCCCTACGTATAAGTTTGCAGTTAATACTGGCAAATAAGGGCTATTATTAAATATCCTTTCCCTACACTTACTCTTGAACGCATCCATAAAGAATCCTCAGCCCACTTGAGAGTTTTGAAGGTCAATTTGTTGGTATCTAGATAGTGCATGAACATCAAAGATAAACATAAGAGTGGAGAGAGTAATACTCAATATATTCAATTTCTGAACATGATATCAGGCTAGGTCAGCTGTACTTCTCTGTCAAATACATTATCTACCAGATATGCCTGCTACAGATATCTTATGACAATTTAACCTCCTACCACAAATTTAACTTTTAATATTTATGTATTGGTCACGTGTATATCACTAACATAATGTGACTAGATAATACAAAAGTACACTTATACAATATTTAATGCTGGAGATTTCTGTTTACGTCTCCAACACCCTCCTCAAATGAGCTGCTTCCCAGAAAAAGCTTAAGTTCTCAACATCTATGGAATCGTTATCCACTGTAAAAGAAATTGCTTAATGCTGCAAAAACTGGATGTCTGTCCT
Source organism: Pinus taeda (assembly GCA_000404065.3). Taxonomy (NCBI): domain Eukaryota; kingdom Viridiplantae; phylum Streptophyta; class Pinopsida; order Pinales; family Pinaceae; genus Pinus; species Pinus taeda. The sequence goes on along the minus strand of APFE031713397.1, from coordinate 51,159 downwards.
TCCATTCCCGAGGCGAGAGCTGAAACTGTTGTGAAATGCAATTCTTGATCCAAAACTGAGTGTCTTATCCTGTCGCTGGCATTCCTCATCTATTCCCTTAAACTTACTGGTTCCTCCATCATCTGATATGATCGTTAGAAGCTTGGTTTTAGGTTCATCATTTTTTTTTTTTGACAATAACAAGAGTGTTTTTTTGGTTTTCCTGCAACCAAAGCATTTCTTTTGGGTTATCCCTGCCCATGCTTAAATATTGGATTTGAAGACCAAATATGGGTTAACTTTTCTGAGAAATGTAATTCGATCAGGAACTTCTTGCATAGGTTTAGTGTGGATGTGCAAGAAGTTGTTCGAGAATTTTCATTGATAACCCATCTTGGATGTAGTATACCTACGGGGGGATAATTGGGGTACAAAGGAGGTACCCAAGGGAATAATGCAATAATGGGATGAACCATAGTAATAGATAAGGTGGTTAACCCGTATCATGTAAGAGACCATAAGTAGTTAGCAATAATGTAACAAGCCCATGGTATTAGATAGATGGTATTGAGAGAACCATGGTAATGACCCATGGTATTGCTTGTATGAGGCTTATATAGAAGCTAGAGACTCCCCAATTAGAGATGTCAAGGAATATTGTATGAATAAGCATATGGCTTGTGGAGTGTTTTCCTTCTTTAAGGAGTGAATGTATGGTGTTGTCCTACCTGAAGGGTTTGATCAATAAAGTGAAACATTTCTATATTTAGATCTTGTTATTTTTTGGGTTTATTTTTATTATCATATGTTTTCAGATCAAATATATAACAAGTGGTATCAGAGCACTTTTTTGGGCAAAGCGGAGGATTTGCTATTTTTTTATTTTTGTAGGAATTTTTTGGGGCGACGCGTTTGCATATCAGATCTGTACGTTCTGGTGAAAATTTTGCAGAATATAATTGCAGATCTGGGTTCCTTGCAAAAAAATACCCAATTTGAAAAAAATCGGTCGAATCGGACCCCGGATGAGGGAGATATTGTTGATTTAAAAATTAGTTGTGTTGTAGACAATTTTTGGGGTGGCGAGTTTGCAGATAGATTTGTACGTTATGGTGCAAAATTTGCAGAATCTAATTGAAAATCTGGTTTATTTGCAAAAAAATACCTAATTTGAAAAAAAAATTGGCCAAATTGGAGGTTGGATAAGGGAGATATCGCTGATTTAAAAATCAGCTGTGTTGCAGACATTTTTCGGGGCAACAAGTTTGTAGATTAGATCTGTACGTTCTGGTGCAAAATTTTCAGAATCTAATTACAGATCTGGGTTCTTTACAAAAAAATATCCAATTTCAAAAAAAAAATCTGTTGAATCAGAGTTCGCATGAGGGAGATATCGTTGATTTAAAATGATGAGCTATTTTTTAGAATTTTTTGTGACGGCGGGACAATTGCAGCGCGAATCTGAAATTCCAGTGCCTAGATCGAGATTTCGATCACATGTGAAGATGCAGAATGTTTGTTCTATTTTCGAAAACAGGTCATAATAAAGATTCTGAGCAATATTGACTAAACTATGACAATTTCAAATTTTCGCCAAGTAAGTGAATTTTTTCTTTTCTTTTCCCAAACCCTCTGCATGGCGGTTCTATATTTTACTGGAAAAGATAACGGTCCTACTATTGAAGAATACATAAAACAAAAAAAGTCATTATGGGTAAAGCATTGGAAATTTTGGATAGTGGTTAGTTTTACAGATGAGGCGGTCACATGGTGGGAATTACTTAACAAAAGGAAGTGTTCCAACTTGCTTGATGAGGAATTTGAAGAATTTCTTTTAGACAGATGGTCTCATGCTCGAAAACAAGATAAAGAAAAACATGTGGGGTTATTTTCTATTGGTATCTGCTTATTACAGGTTCATGGGTATATTTAGAAGGAGAAGACCATTGTGTCTATAAATCCTAGTTGCAAGCAAAATCTTATAAATGTCCATTTGGCAAAAAAATTGCAAGTTCTAGGAAAACAAATGGAGCACACAGGTTAATAATGAGGAGGTGCAATTTTATAAAAGTTTGAAGATCTCTATGGAGAAGTATGTATTGCATTCTGATTTTTTATGCTTTAGATATCGCCAATGTGGATGTTGTTTTAGGATTACCTTTGGATGGAATCGGTAGGTACTATCAATATTAATGTGCAGAAGAAATTCATGAAACTTTAGTATACAAGATGAAAATAACATTGCAAGATATTTCTATTAAGACCCAAGCAGAGACTATGGGGGCAGAGGCACAAAGCTCTAATGACACTGACTCATTAGGTGATGAGCCTTTAATAGTCGACAACCAAACACAAACATCAAACCAGGTACCAGAAAAACAGGGAGAATCCAAGGAGGCTGAAGTAGAAAATGTTACAGGTACTGATACATCAGATGAGGACTCGGTGTTTGAAGTAATATTGGAAGATAAGAAATAACAACACGCACCACAACATGTATCAGATATCAATCAGACTCCATTAGGTGGTGAATTAAAGAAAAAAACATCGTTGGTTAAAACTTCAGCATATCACCACCCACATCACCTCGCAAGAAAACGACCAACAAGATGGCAACGAATTAGCCACAAAGACAACAACCACTGCATGACAGATAGAGGAGCAACGATCCACCTACTACACATAAATACAGAAGAGCTGCCAGGATCAACTTCCATCTCAAGCGAGTGAGGCACCAACTAGGTCGAGGGTTCACCTTTCTCTTTGATGGTTAGATGCACGTGCATGGTACCAGTGGACTACTCTTTTGAGTATATCTTATTATTTGTGTTCTTCTTATGTTTCGGGGACAAAACATGTTTAAGGGGGTGGAATGTAGTATACTTAGGGGGATAATATGGAGTACAAAGATAGGTACCCAAGGGAATAATGTAATAATGAGATGGACCATAGTAATAAATAAGGTGGTTAACCGGTATCATGTAAGAGACCACAAGTAGTTAACAATAATGTAATAAGCCCATGGTATTAGATAGATGGTATTGTGGGAACCATGGTAATGACTCATGGTATTGTATGTATGAGGCTTATATAGAGGTTAGAGACTCCCCATTGAGAGATGTCAAGGAATATTGTATGAACAAACATATGGCTTGTGGAGTGTTTTCCTTCCTTAAGGAGTGAATGTATGGTGTTGCCCTACCTGAAGGGTTTGATCAATAAAGTGAGACATTTTAATATACAGATCTTGTTATTTCTTGGGTTTATTTCTATTATTATATATTTTCAGATCAGATATATAACATTGGAAAGATGATCATTAATTCCATCTTGTAATTTCATTTGAAAAATAAAAAAAATATAAGTGAAAGTTTTATGTTTTGAAGTGAATTAGTTTTAGACCTCTAAGTGAAATGTTCTAAAACTTTTATAACATTAATAAACTTACGTTAGTATTTGCTATTTAATCTTAGCTGCACATACCATGATTGAGATAGGTGGCAGTTAGGATTGAAGAGATTAGTTATCCCTCTCAAAGCATAAATAAGACAAGATCGGAGAGGTCAGTTACATACCTGAGAAAACAAGAGCGCTGAAAGAGGGCAGATTGCATTCAAGGAGAAGAGGAAGATTGCTGAAGTGATCAGCAAGTACAGTAGGCCATACAGGTTGTATCACTGTTGTAGCAGTCCTATCTCAATGCATAGGCTGTACACCATTAGATGTGCACGTACACTCTTAGATCTGGCCATACATTGCTGTTTGAGGTGATTTTATTCTTTATATAATTGCTGTTTCAAAGCAGGTTGCGGAGGTCACCTTATAACCTCTGATCAAAAAATAAAAATTAGATTTGGAGGGGAAATCTTTGTAAATGTATTTTATGTCTTCTGCTATTCATTTTTCAGCTACTGTGTAATTGATGCAATGCTTTTTCTGCTGTTAAATAAATTATGTTTTAAGTTATTGAGAGTGAAAACATTAGGAGAATAGCCACCTAGTCTAAAAATTACATAGTTTTGGAACAATTTCTTTGATTGAGATTTTCAAGGATTTCCAATGATAAATCAATTGTCAGAAAGAAGTACCAACAATCAAAGGGTTTCAATATTTCTCTTACAAACTAATTTTCAGATCTAGAAGTTTGTGCATTAGATCTCAACGATGGCCTTAGCTAGCTTTAGAGGACAGGCTGGAAGTTTAATTATGAGCTAGGGTTTTCAACGACTACAAGAAATGTGTGTGTTTTGTAATTAATCTATGAAATAACAATGTTCATAATTGGATACACAGTGGTATAGTAAATAATTTGAGCAATCAATTGATTCCACAAAGAATTGTTTATAAACTAGGCCTGATTCAGTAAGCAATTACAGACTTACAAGTTCCACAGGTAACATCATAAACATAACTTACTAGACTTTAGCTAACTCTCAGATTTAGAGTCCTATCTTAGCTCTGTTGTCACAAAGAACATCAACAATACTTGTTGGTTGCTCCTACTGTTGATTGCACTGGCTGCTTCAGCCCCCAATCAGCCGACACCCCTTAAACTCTTGTAGTCCCCTGTTTGTATCCTTTTCTACTACCCGTAGCCTCAGAAATAACCTTTTGATCTTTGCTGCTATAGGGAATTGATTCCCAGCTTTCCTCTACCTCAGGCAGAGCTGTATGGGTCTCCCGTAGCCTTAGATATACCCTCAGCTATACCCTCCATTGTCTCACAAAGGGGTCTCCAACCACGCTACCACAAAAAATGGGGTTCCAACCTCCTTGTTACCTCAAAAAAATAATCTATTGCCCCTCAGGGTGTTAATTTTTCATAGGGCCACCTGCTTTGATAATTGCATTTTTTCATTAATACATTATGTTCATCCCATATCATCATTACATTATTAAGATGTACACCATTATTCACCAACATATGCAATTATATAGAAAAACAACATTATCATCATCAATGCAACAAAACATGAAGGAACAATAGAAGAAAAACATGCACACACATAGAGACACCAGGATTGGTTTGAGACCAGAGCAAAATCCACTATGGGGAAAACCCTTGCAAATCCTCTTCTTCTTCGGTCATCATCAAATGATTAAGCAAAAGAGAGTACAATGATCCATAACTTCATCTATGCAACAAAACAACTATGATATCCATGAAACAGATCTAATCATGCTTGAAATCAAAACCTTCATTCTGATCGCTACAATGCGCTGTCACAATTGAAGTCAACTGCTAGATACTGCTGTCACTGATTTGAACGCTACTGAACACTGTTGTCACTGAGCAGAATCTTTGGAATACAAAAATCTCATCCATGAGTTCCGGACGCAGGGAGGCGCTGTGTGAGCTATAACAGATCTAGATGCTCTCTGCAAAACTGGATGACTGCGTGTGGAACAGATATGGACGCTCCTAGGTGAAATGGATGACGGCATCCGTGGTCAAACATACCTAGACCTGCTTCAAGCCCTGGACGCTCTCATAAGGTTGTTGTGCGAGCGTCTATGGCAACTCAGACGCTCTCAGGACCACTCTGTGCGAGCGTCTATGGCAACTTGGACGTTCTCAGGACCACTCTGTGCGAGCGTTTGGGGACTAATACAATTTGATCTGACCCTCAAGCCCTGGATGCTCCCATAACTCATCGTGCCAACGTCCAAGGCTCCGTGGACGCTGTCAAGACCACTGTGTGCCAGCGTCCAAGGACTAAAATGACTAGTTCTGTGCCAGCGTCCGAGATCCATAAAACCCTAGATTATAGCGAGCTTCGCCCTTGAGATTTCAGACCCTTGTGTAAACTTTCCTCCGACAGACCTGTGCAAACCAAGACAATAAGAGAAGAGAAGATGGCTTGATCAATGTGCCCAAATGAGTTTGAGATCTCTTCTATTTATAGGCTTTCATGAGGGTCCACTTGGGATTGAGGCCGACCTGCCCAATTTAACATGTGCTTAGCACTGATCTAACCCAATATACATGAGTGAATATATAAATTCAAAAGCCAACTTTTGCTTATCCAAATAAGGTGATCTTTAGGTCGATTTTGGTCTTCTCGAAAAGAGGAATCTAATGCAATCATCATCTCAATCATCTGAGCTGTGCAAGGTGGAATTGGACTGCAGTTGTAAAAATTAACACACTCTCTCACTTAGGGAGAATTCCACCTGCCAATATCTGTCCATCGATCAATATGCCTTCTTGTGTCTTCAGGTGTCATAACATATCATCCCTAATCATCTCTGTCATGTAGTGATCATGCCATGACCACCTTAAGTATCTCATCATCACAAATCATCATTGTACATCTCGATCTATCCCTTGCTTATTCCTGCTTATCTCTTGATTGTTCTTGCTCGCATGCTAAACGTTCTTGAATCTAGAAGAAGACGAATTTGTTACTGGAGGGGAGCTTAAGCTACCACCCTCTATCCATCAGGCTGTTACTTGGAATCTCTGCCAGCGGGCTACTACCCAGAATATCATCTTCAATTGTCATCGGGGAGCATATCATCAAGGAGCACATCTCAACTTGGAACCATATCGGTGAACACATCTCGACACAGAATCTCATGGGGGAGTTATACATCTACAACCCCATATTGAGCAATAGGATATCCAAACACATAGGGGAGCACATCTCGACCCTGGGACCTCATTTGGGAGCTCAATCTCAACCTGGAATTGTATAGGGTTATCTCAACTCATCCTATTGCCCATCGATATTCCCATCGATGACCCTAAATGGTCATGTGGTAGAACACTTGCATCATAATCGACTTGGGTTATACACCCCAAATACACTCTCAACTCGTTGGCCAAACGAGGAGTGGTATTCCCGACAAGCCGAACTTGTGGGTATGATGCCAACTAGGGTATACTTTGCAAAGACCAAACATGGGAGCAACATTCTTCGACTCTATGAAGATAGGGGAGCAACATCTTCAACCCTATGGGTAACATATAGGGGAGCAACATCTTCAACCCTATGGGTAACATATAGGGGTCATACCCTATTTTCCAGAGTTCCCTCAATCCCAGGAGCCGTCTATTTCAATTCCTCACCCTGGGAGCTTAGACATGGAGGAAGAGTTGGTTCAGTGTCATCGATCATCGCTTCTCTCATCATACTCAAATCTGGTATCAACTTGTCTCAATAGCATATGTTTCCTGTTCATACATGACATCAAATCAAATATCATGTCAGAACATAAATAATCATATAAATCACAAAAGGATACCATAATCATCCTCCCTCTCAAAGAGGTTCCAACCACATTGCTTGAGTTTGTTTCGAACAACTGCACTGTCTCAATATATGAGAGTATCTCGGTCCCAACTATAAATATGGGAGTTTTTGCCAGATGGATCTCACTCTATGACATCACAATGTATCCATGTCATATCTAGATCATGCTCAGACAACTCTCTAAGGAGCTTCTACATCCTGCCTCACAACTAGCCATTGTACTCATCCTCAATTGTACTATGAACCTCTTGTCCAAGATATCATGGCAGATCTCATACTAAAACAACATTCAAATGTGCTTATCAACGATAATCTCAAATATCAGCAATACATCTATGCAGACACATATCATAGGAGAAATATCTCATTTTAAAAAATAGAACACCTCATGCAACTATTTCAAAGGATGCTCGGTGGCAACTCTATGTGAGTGAAGTAACTCAATCATGAATTTATTCAGGTTCTATGCACATCATATATATATACAGATGGATATTCAAAATGGAACATTAATGCTTCAAACAACTGTTGCATGCCATGTCAAGTTCAACAACATATTGAACTTTAATTCAGAGTATCCAAGGATTTCCATTTCCATTATTCAAAAACATTTTCAAATAGTTTTGCAATATGGAATTTCTTTCCCAAATTCCAGAAATCAATTCATCATGACATGATATATTATTTCGAGCTTCAGAAGCTATCTCCCTTTGATTTAGATCATCAGAGGCTCATCACCTGTCAAGAATAGACCATAAGGATATAAAACCAAAACCATAATCAAAATCAAAGCCATACCCTGGAACTCATCATCATGGCTTCATCTAATGATTGTCCACAATGGACATATCTGGATCGGGGAGCTTGCTTCATGCAATGCTCTCTACAAGCATAATGCTTTACTAAGCCAACATAATCAACCTTGCATACATCAATGGTGTATCATCACATCAACAAAGTCAACTCATCAAAGTTTAGAAGTGAGATCACAACCAATATCAGAGTCATCAATATCACAATATTAATTCTTTCAACCAGGTGACAGGTGGAGCTCATATCAAATCTTGACTTCATTTATTATAATGCCAACAAGTTGTATGCAATATCAATTCAAACTTTAGCAGGTCATTCTCATTCTCATAACATAAGTCATTTCTATTGCTAGGTGCAAATGCATACACTGAGGATGAGTCATGCAGGTTTCAATTTCATGCTGAATCACAACTATCAGTACCTCAACCATTGTGCTAGGAACGAGGAGGCCAATACAAAATCATTTTTCCGAATACCCACATAAGTCATTATGCCCACATAACATTGATATCAGGGCAAATCAACAATCGTGAAGTCAGATCATCAGGTCAAGTCTAAATTTGCTATCATAGAGAGATCTATAGTCAAAGCAAATCTCAATCATCAATTCAAAGTTATTGTCAAGCATCATGACAAAACTCTGTTCATCTATATCAATCATCATGCCAACCTCTTGTAGCCCAAACATAGTGACATATCTATATGTATGTCTCGGTCACTTGCAAACACAAGTTTAGTTTGCATGTTCATATTATGGCAAACATTCAAGATTTTTTTGCTTCTAGATCTTGTTATCTCCAACACATTTGTGGAAGTGACATCTTCCAGGTGAACATCTAATTTCATGCAAGATACTTCATTTTTATGTGATCACCGATTTAACCCAACAACTTCAGAAAATCATATTACAGTGGCGGAATATGTCAGAAACATCTTGATTTAGAGTTCAGACAACTTCACAAAGCTTCAGATGATGGTAAACTGTAGTTAAACCCCTGGGCACTCCCTTCAGGTTAGCGTGGGAGCGTCTTTAGCTGCATGGACGCTCTTTGGGCTTTAGCATGCATGTGTCTAGGGACAAGATCTCCCAATTCTGTGATTGCGTCTGAAGCAGAAACCCTAATTTCTATACGAGCTTCAGATTTGAGACTCTACTGCAGATCAATACTGTCATAAGCACAAAAATCGTATTTCAACATCACATAATGCAAATAGTGATATGAGTAAGAGTCTTGAGAAGAGATTCTCCCTCTGACTGGGAGTCTACTTCATTCATGCCACCAGCTTGTCTCTACTAGAGTCAAGCAACAACAGATATGTTAGAACATATATCTATCATGGCTATGAACATCATGACATCAACCTTTCATCAAAGGTTAGACTGAAAGCAATAGATAGATGCAACATCATATCTCATAGATTATGAACACAATAACACTTTTTATCAAGTCATTTCATCAAGTTAGGGCATTCAACTTTACCATATGCTATCAAGACATGACCACAAGTAGTAAGAGATCTAGACTATCAATCTCATAGTTATACCTCTACATCAAGGTTACCGTGCTTATCATGATCAATAAGATCAAGTAAGGTCATTTATCAAAATAACGAGAGTGACAATCTCTCTTTCCATATGCTTTCATTATGCTTATCACAAGCATTACCAATAGTATAATGTATAAGAATCAATGAGATATCCTTCTATATAAAATCCATTTGACAAGTATCAAGACAATCATTTACTAGACTCAAGGTGCTAGCCTTCCTTATAAGATCAAGATGTCCACTGGATGGTTGTTATCCAAGCATCAAGTATATCAATGTATCAACATTAAATAGCCTCATAGAATTCAAGAAGATCAAACTGTGCAACACTAGGTGCATCATTTCATCATAGCAAATATAGATCCAAGTCACTTTCATATGCATGTATGAGCCATCAAAGAAAGAAAGATTCTCATCATACCTTAGGGCTTACCGAGCCATACAATGTTACAATTGAAATACAACACACCATGCATACCTTGTGATATTCAAATACCCGTGCACCTTTTCATTAGACAACTTGAAGCACTTGTCATCTGTCATCAAGTACCTCTTTCCCGATCTAGTTTTCTTTCCTTCATCTCAAATAAACATAATCATTAGATCCATAGGCCTAAACAAAAGTAAGAGGCATCATGAGTCAAGAAATATTTATCTTCAATGAGAGGTGATCCTTTTCCTCTTGAACCAATCTTCAAGAGCTATCAATGTCGATGTCAATTATCCAACCAGGTGTGCTAGGGATTATCCCATCTAGGGCTTCATCAAATCCAGCTAGGTTCCATACCTCATATTGTTCCCATAAACCAAGGTTTTCTCTCCAACCCTACCCTCATAGAATCCATCAAACCATAATAGTCAACTTGCCTAGGGTTTTCTTCAAACCCTAGAATTCTTTTAGGTCTCTACCATCCTCTTCTTTCTTCCATCAAAGGTGTCATCATTGGGGTGATCTACATGGCTTTTCTTTAGCCTAGCTATGATACCATGTTATTTTTCATAGGGCCACATTGTTCTTTGCTTTGATAATTGCATTTCTTCATTAATACATTAAGTTCACTCCATATCATCATTACCTTATTCAGATCTACACCATTATTCATCAACATATGCAATTATATAGAAGTAACAACAACATCATCATCATCAATGCAGCGGAACATAAAGGAACAATAGAAGAAAAACATGCACACACATAGAGACACCAGGATTGGTCTTAGACCAGGGAAAAACCCACTATGGGGAAAACCCTTGCAAATCATATTCTTCTTAGATCATCATCAAATGATTCAACAAAAGAGAGTACAATGATCCATAACTTCATCTATGTAACAAAACAACTATGATATCCATGAAACAAATCTAATCATGCTTGAAATCAAAACCTTCATTTTGATCGCTGCAATGTGCTGTCACAAATTGAATTCAAATGTTAGATACTGTGGTCACTAATCTGAACACTGCTGTCACTGAGCAAAATCTTCGAAATACAAAAATCTTATTCGTGAGTCTCGAATTCAAGGAGGAGTTGTGCGAGTTTCTATAGTAGATTTGGATGCTTTTTGCATAATTGGATCACTGTGTCTAGAACATATCTGGACGCTCCCAAGTGAACTGGATGAGGGCGTCTGGGGTCAAACATACCCAAAACTGCTTCAAGCCCTGGACGATTTCATAATGCTGCTATGCGAGCATCTATGGCAGCTCGGACGCTCTCAAGACCACTCTGTGCAAGCGTCCGAGGACTAATACAACCCGATCTGACCCTCAAGCCCTAGACACTCCCATAACTCATTACGCCAATGTCCAAGGCTCCCTAGACGCTGTTAGGACCACTGTTTGCTAGCGTCCAAGGACTAAAATGACCAGTTTTGTGCCAACGTCTGAGATACAGAAAACCCTAGATCAGAGTGAGCTTTGCCCCTGAGATTTCAGACCCTTGTGCGAACTTTCCTCCGACAGACCTGTGCGAACCAACACAATAAGAGAAGAGAAGATGCCTTGATCAATGTGTCAGGGATCCATAGATTGATCTATTGCGTAATTGTTGATCTCGATCAAAAAAAATATCCTCGGGAAAAAAAGTAAAAGGTTTGTTCAAAATGAGCTCGAGGTCTCTTCTATTATAGGCTTTCATGAGGGTCCACTTGGGATTAAGGCTGACTTGTCCAATTTAACATATGCTTAGGGCCAACCTAACCCAATATACATGAGTGAATAAATAAATTCAAAAATCAACTTTCGCTTGTCCAAATAAGGTGATGTTTAGGTCGATTTTGGTCCTCTCGAAAAGAGGAATCTAATGCAATCATCATTTTGGTCATTTGCGCTATCCAAGGTGGAATTTAACCGTAGTTGTAAAAATTAACACATGGTTGGTTCCAACCTTGTTGCCTTAGGTAACAATCTCCACTTAACTCAGGAGATAACTCACTGACTCAGATTTGATTAGTCTAGTCTTGCATCCTTAGGAAACAACCTTCACGTGCCTCAAAATTATCTCAATGCCTCATATAATCCCTCATAAATAGTTCACTATAAAATAATGCCTCAGAGATAGTTCGCTGCCACAAAATGATAAATCGAACCCTCGCTACTTCAGAAATGAAGATTCTAGCCTTTGTTTCGCCTTAGAATGTTGATCCTCCAATCAAAACTTTGCCTTGAAACCAAAAAGGTAGAAGGATTGGCTAAGGTGGAATATTTTACCAACGAAACCAATTAGAAAGGAGTCTTAAAACACTTTAACAACCTTAGCCCAAAAATTGGAAAAAACAATAATCCATGATGATCACTCTAAATCTCCTCTCTCCTTTTTATAGATTCCCTTTGGGGTTTAATCTCTTAATTTTTATTTCGAGTGGCGAACAAGTTTCCCTCTATATGCCCCTAATTTACTATCATTATCTAATGTTACCTAAGTAACATCAAATAATGGTTCCCCCATCACAAATGACTATATCCTACAGGATTAAATATGATACTACGTCCTCCCTTCGGAAATTTAATTGGAAGAGGACTTTATAACCCCCCCTTCTTGACATTGCTTGTCCTTAAGCAATTGCAAATTCAGGTGCTGCAAGATATGTTCTCCTTCCCACGTGGCATCCTCTTTAGACAAATCCTTCTACCTAATAAGATATTATGAGATCATCTTGCCCCTAAATCTCCTCTCTCAGACAACCATGATAGCTTTTAGAATCAATACTAATTGACCCTCCTTAACCAAAAGGGGTAGCTTGGCTGAACTAGTAACCTATTGACCCACTGCCTTACAAAATATTCAGACAGATTACAGATTGTAAATAAATGGTTTTTAAGGGGTATTTGCATAACTATGTGTCAGGATAGCAGAAGGCATGGATCAAATGGTTACATCTTAGGGAGATCTGCGATAACACCACTTATCATCTATCCATTGTGATGATCCCATTCAGGGCATTGTATAGGTACAATGCTCCAACATTTGTCGATTTGGCATTTGAGGATAACAAGGCTCCAAAAGCCAAAGATTGGATACATGATAGCTATGAACAATTCTCCACTATGCATCCATATGCTAAGGCCTCTCTCAAATTGATAACTAATATGAGCTATGACATGGAAACACCATATAAACAATCTTCACTCAAGAAAATTGGTGCAAAGAAACTAAAACATAGATTTTATGGGCTTTACAAAATAACTGTCCAAGGTTGGAATTTGACCGTAGTTGTAAAAATTAACACAGGGTTGGTTCCTTGAAGAACAATTCTACTACTTGTGTTGCCTTATAATTTGCAGAGATCACAATTAAATTTGTGAACTTGGTCAACTATCATGTAGATGCAATCCTTTCCCTGTGCCTTGGGTAGTTCTGTGATGAAGTCCATTGATATGCTCTTCCACTTCTGCAAGGGTTGTAGCAATCTTGCAGGAGGAGTATGCTCGTGCTTGTTCTGCTAACAAGTCATGCACTCCATTACGTGCCTCAACACATCATTCTTGAGGCCTTTCCAAGAAGATCTTTCTCTGATCTGCCAATAAGTTTTGAAGAACTCTTGGTGTCCTGCTAGTGGTGCGTCATGTGTGACCTTCAAGATCTTCTCCTTGAGCATGAATTCATGGACCAAATATAACATGTCTTTATAGAAAATGACCTCATCTACTATTCTGTACTTGTCATTCTAGATGAGATCATCCATAAACTCAAAAGCAAACTTGTTTTTGGAATATTCTACCAAGAGGTGGGCTTTCCAATCACCTGTAATCTCCATCAATGAACACGTGGTTGGTTTCCTGGAAAGTGCATCGACCACAATGTTCTTCTTGCCTTTCATGTACTCAACATCAAAATCATAGGCCCGAAACTTACTTACCCATTTCTACTATTTTTCATGCAAGTCCTTTTGCTCTAGAAAGTTTCATACAATGTTGTGATATGTTTTGACCACCAACTTGCCCCCTACCAAGTATTGTCTGAACTTCGTCAAAGCACGCATAATGGAGAGCATCTCCTTGTCCTAGATGGAATAGAGTATATTTGGATTTGCGAGTTTATGACTTTCGAAGGCTATCATGTGTTTATTTTGCATCAACACAACCTCTATCCCTTCACCTGAAGCATCATACTCCAATATGAAGGGTTGACTGAAGTGAGGAAGCACCAAAACTAGGCATAAGATCATCACCTCTTTGAGCTTGTTAAATGACCTCTCAGACTCCTCTGTCCACTTGAACACCATTTTTTTCATCATGTTTGTCAATGGTGCGCCTAACTAAGAAAATCCCTTATTGAACTTGTTGACGGCGCTGGATGCTGCCAACAGTATGGAGGTCTCCCCAATATGAAGTCCCAATTAGACTTCACACCGTTTGGGATAGGAGCCCCATTCGAGAATTCGACCAACTGCCATTACAATGATCTTAAAGATTTGCCTTGGCTGCAATTATCAACATAAGAGAGCATGCATATACTTTTGAGATAAGCAAGTAAGCTTTGTGAAACAAACAATTGCAATGTGTACAAAATACTTTCATGGAGGGGGAAAGAAAGAGTGAGCCTTTAGCTGAAAATTAATAGTACTATCCTAATAAAGACGCACATAAATATAGAAATAATCATTTTTTAATTTGTGAAATAGTTCACAAAGTAACAATGATCATGAAAGTAAATAAGTTCGCACAATTTAAAGATGTGTACCAAAGCTAATGAAATAGTTCATTTTCCTTAGTACATACGAAACATAAACATACATTGCAAACATGAAAGAATAGTCTTACAACATTCATGATACATGCATGAGAGTGCGTTGATTTTGAGAGCTTCAAAACATTAAGTGAAAGTTCCAAGATACACAATTACAATGTTGCATCACTAGCCGTGAAACATGAAACCACCACTTGCTCGTCAAAAGAATGATCTTTTCTCTTATGCCTAGCTTGAAGAGCCAAGGTGAAAAGTCTTTTGCTTAAGTTATGAGGGTTTATTTATAACAAATGAGGTGACCATTCCCTTCCCATGTGACTTTTAACTTCCCTCATGACTCTCGAGCTCCCATAATGTTGCATCACTAGCCGTGAAACATGAAACCACCACTTGCTCGTCAAAAGAATGATCTTTTCTCTTATGCCTAGCTTGAAGAGCCAAGGTGAAAAGTCTTTTGCTTAAGTTATGAGGGTTTATTTATAACAAATGAGGTGACCATTCCCTTCCCATGTGACTTTTAACTTCCCTCATGACTCTCGAGCTCCCATATGACTTTTGAGCTTCTACATGACCATTGGACTACCTAGTGACTTTTCACATTCCATGTGTGACCCTTGGTTTTCCACATGTTTTACATTTTCCAATTTTCGAAATTACATAATTACATTCCACCAATAATGTGGCGAAACACATAGGAGAAAATAACACTCTTTGTGTTCACATTGTGAAGCTACAATTTGGCGATTGTGACATGATACTTTATTGTAATGTATTGTTGCCAAGCTCTTAACTTTGTTGCTATGTCTTCAACTCTTCATGATTGATCCGAAATTTACTTCATCTTCACCCTCCAAAGGGGATGAATAAGTACTGAAACCTTCTAAGTCAACATGAGTTTCCATCTCTTTGTCATGGTCCAAGATTCCTTTACTGCTGCATGATATCATTTTTGTGTCTCATTTGCACAAGTGTCTTCTTGAAACCTCTCATTAATGATCTCCTTGAATATCATCTTGCCATGTTAGGATGATAGCACTTGCAAATGAAGTTCACTCCTGACAAGACAATATCGGTCCCAAAATCACCTATTATGTCTTGTTTGTTCATGTAAGTTGCTAACTTTGATGGGATAGTGTGCAAGGACCTAGAGAGAGGCCTTGGGCGCAAAGCGTAGAGTCAGGAGGCAAAGGGGTGGAGGTTTGGGCACTAGGACTGTGTACTATGCAATGGCAAGATAGAGAGGCAAGGCTTGGGTGCCGAGGGCAAATCCAGGAGATAGTGGCTAGGAGCTTGAACCTTGAGGATGCGTAGTGCGCAATGACTGAGAGGGAGCCTCTACGGAAGGGCAGGTCGCCATTGCAAGGGGTTTGAGGTGACCTTACTGTCCACTAGGAGTGCGCAATGCGCAACACAAGTCAAGGTTGATCAAGGCTTGCGTAGTGGGCAAGTGTAAGTAACAAGGGTTGAGTCGCTGTGCTGAAGATGCATAATGCACTTGTGAAGGGGCTGAATTCAAGATGGGCGCGAGTTCAGGAGACAAGGGTCTCACACTGAGGCTTGGAGGTGTGCAATGCGCTCATCACTTTGCTAAAGTTAAAATGTGCTCATGACTTGTGCATGATGTGAAGTCAAGGAAGAACCTCGAAATTGACTATGCGTGAGATCAATAGGACAAAAGAGAAAGAGAGTAAGAGCATACACATAGGCAGTGACATGATCACACACACCTGCACAACCAAACACATGACAAGAATATGCACAATACCCAAAACAAACATGTATATATTGAAACGACAACAAAGCAACACTTATTTCTTGGTATGATAATTAGGATGCAAGACTTTACGACACAAGTGTTGTCACAATTAGAAAGTGCGTTAAGTCATGGAAGTGTGTTTAGCGCATGTCCTTGTGATAGATAAGATCAACTAATGCAAGGGAGTGTGCTAGCGCTGCATCTAGAAGGTGCACCAAGGTGTTCTTAACAAGATCTGCGAAAGCAAGCAAAAGTGACACATGCAAGAGTTAAAGCGAACAAAAACGACACATGCACAAACAAAATTGACACGTGCGAAGGCAAAAAAAGCAAAAACAACAGTTGAGAACTCACCCAAAAGATGGTGCATTTGCAACCAAGAGTGAGGGATGCTCCTTGTGCTCCAATCCTAACTCCCATCACTATCCTGCCCAAAAGCTAGGGGTTCTAAACACTCTAGCTACTCGGGTTTTGCGGGTTTCTGGTGAAGAACACTCAAAGGGTGAGAAAGTTCATCTTCTTAATGTTTTTGAAATGAATGGTTATAGCAGGTCCCAAGGTTTCAAAGCTTTTCAAAAGACAAGCAAAGGTCAGAGATTTGACTGCGAATGTTCAACGTCCCTTTATACATGGAGCTACTGACAAGATTGCTCAGGTTCTTAGGAAGCATGATGTTTCTTCCACCTTCAAACCCTTGAACACGATTCGCAGCTCCCTAAGATTAGTGAAAGACCCTGTGAATCCCAAAGACATGAAAGGTGTTTATTAGATTCCCTGTTCCTGTGGGACAACCTACATTGGAGAAACATGTCATTACGTCAGTCAAAGGATTAAGGAACACGCGGTTGGCATAAAGCACTATAGGACTCGCTCCTCAGCGTTGGCAGAACATGCGGAGAAGCCCAAGCACCACATTAATATGGAGGACTCTCAAGTCATTGCCAAAATTGATCACTTCCATCACTGCAAGTTTAGGGAGACCATTGAGATTGAAAAAGGTCTAAGATGCTTAATAGAGACGATGGTTGGAATATAAGTCGTTGATGGATCCCCTCTCTTTATTCCTATTTTTTTAAAAATGTTAATTTATTTCATAATTCTAATTCTCTTAATAATTTATTTAATTCGATTATAGTCATTTTTTATGATTTTGTTCTATTTATTCATCTATATATTATTCCCATTCATGCATGTAATTATATTTCCTATTTTTGGTTTGATATGAATTTTGTGATCTTTCTAATTTTCTCTTCTTATAAACTAGCAATTACCACTAAAGGTGAAAAAGTACACCAAAGGAATAGAAGATTTGGGAAGATCACTCCAATGCAACCATCATTAGTTGTTTCTATGAGTGGAGAAAATATCTTTTCTATAGGAATATGTAGATGATGGATATCTAAAGCCACTAAGAAACGTTAGAAAGGAGCATACAAATCTTTGAAGAGGACTCCACCTGTTAGATTTGAATGTCTGATGCGCAGAATTATGTTGCATAGTTAGTGAGTTCAATGAAAATCACTTGCGATGAACTTGAAGGTGCCATGTAATAGGAAACTGAAGATGAATGCTATAATATGAACTTGCCAACGCCATTGCCAAAGCACTTCCATTTATCAAATTAGAATAGAGGAAAACATTACACAAATGCTTGGACAAGGGTTATGAAGATGAAATAGATAATTAGCAGCCTTTACTTATCTTGTGTATGCTTATAGCCCTCTCAGTGGAAAATTAATATAAATTAATATTTACGTGGTAGGGGTAGTCTATATTGGAATTGGGCTCGAGGAAATTAATATTTACATTGTAGAGATGGTCTATATTAGAATTGGGCTTCACAAATTTCCAATATTTAAAATATAAGAAATTATGGACCGCTCATTTAATAATGTGAAAATATTCTTACTCTAATAGAGAATCCATATTATCTATAGGTTCAGCTTCAAATAGATAATATGAAAGGATCATGAAAAAACTTTTCAGTTTCAAAACCATTAAATAATGGGTGTAATTTTTGTTTCACAGTTTTATTTAATACTTTTTATTTGGAAGTGACCCAAGAATTATTCATAATATTATTAAGTGTTTCAATTTCATTTGGACCTGACTGGTCCAATTTAACTCTTCATTTCTCAGCCTTTCCATTAATCCTCAATAGCTGACACAGACTGCAATAACCATTTCAAACAAAAGTTCAAACTTATCAATGTTTGTCCCATTTTTTTTTTTCAGAAGAAAAAACTTGATATTCTATATTAAGGAAATATATGATCGGCTTCAGGGAAGCGTATACATAAAGGCGATATGATGACAGGATAAATAACCCCGGCCAAGGAGAGGGCATGAAAGCCCGAGCCCAAAAAACCCCATATACAGCATAGTTCCATATAATCATCAGAAAAAACCCCACGAAACAGCAATGTTCCAGATACTCGGACAATGTAACAGATAAAAGACAAGATACAAAAACAATAATCATATGCCAGTCCCGAAAGATGGAGCTGAGATTTGCAAAGGAGTCAGGGGAGCCGATAGCTCAGGAATCATGAGATGCTTTAATATAGCTCAAAAGAGCAGACACCGGCCTCCTGGCATCTTGGAAAATGGAAGCATTTCTCCACTTCCACTTCCAAATGAGCCAGCAGATGTTTGTCCCATTTATCTATTTGTAATATTAATTTTTGCTGCTTTCTAAGTTACAGGATGAGTGGAGGGTGAGTGAGTAGAATGTTATGGAGTGGCGTTTTGTGTTCTTGTGCTACAGTTGTATGAGAGAAGGATGTGTTGCTTCCTGAGTTTGTTGTGTTTTAATAATGGCAAGCTCTGTGAGAAATGGGTTTATAAAAACCCCAGAAATTATATGGAACAATTCTGATAAACGTATGAGATCAATGAAAAAATTACTCAGAAGCATATTCTTTAAGAAAATGTGATGACAAACTATTATTGATATTGTCTGCACCATTTCAAGTGCCCTATTCATTCTCCAAATAAATTCCACAATTTTGTTATCGTTATTTTTACCGAGATCTATTTTTTATTTCTCAAATGGTGGCACTTTGCTGCTGATTTATTTGCCTTATGTTTTGTACATTCATATTAATTGATATGAAAAATATTAATTATTTGATTGGCATAAAAGAGCTCCATATATAAAAAGACGCAGTCATTGGACTGCATCACATCATAAATTAAATTTGTTGTCCATATTGGACTTGTGTTGTGCATATGGATTTCTATTGTATATATCACAATTTAAATAATTAAATTTGTTGTCTATATTGGACTTGTGTTGTGCATATGGATCTCTATTGTATATATCACAAATTAAATTTATCGCTTCCATTTAATAGTAAGAGAGAGCATTGAAATCTTTTAATGATATATTTAACTCAATTAGAGACTTGAGAACCCCTATAGATTCTGGAAAAGCGATGAGATAGTTAAAATTGCTGCTATGATCCAGATATTTGAGATTCATGAGATCCTGAAAATATTTTCGAAGGCTTCCAAGTTTGTTAGTCCCTGCCATCTAGCATGGGACTATAGTAATCAGTTTGATGTATTTGACATTAGTTAGTCTTCATGTTTGCGAAGGTTTTTTTTTCATGTTTCATTATTTTGAGATTAATTCCTTCTCATTCAACTTCACCGTCTTATTTGCCCTCTTTCCAAGGCGGAAGAGGCTGGACCATATAATATTTTGCAGTTGGGCAATTCATTTTTAGAATTGTTTCCAGTGTTGAACTAATGTTAGCATTAGTTTGAGCTATTAAATGCTATGTATTATTAAGGTGCGAAAATGTTTTTTTGCTATGGTTGTTGCAGTGGATCCGCAACTGGATTACAGGTGGATGCATGCAGATAATTTCATTCTGAGCCCTCTGAGGCTCAATTGAGTGCTTAACTGACTAGATCTGCTTCAAGCTCTCTATCTGGATTTGGATTTGGATCTTTGGCAAAGGAAGCAAATTTGAGACTGCATAGAAGCTCCCATTTGAGCATTTGAGGAGCATAGCCAATGTTTAGGCACAAAGTCCAATTTATTGATATAGGGCTAGCTCTCGGGGGAGAGGGGGCTATGCACATGCCATTTTTTGGATGCCTTCGGGCAGGCTATGAACAGTTTCTTTTTATGGCCTCTATCTCTCAAGGCCTTCTGTGAAACTAATACCTGAATACCTTCCCTTACTTTACGATGCTCACTAGCACCGACAAACACCCGCTAGATTGAGCACGACAAGCACCCACTAGCGCCCACTAGTAGCGACGGGCAAACCCTCTAGGCTATGACTCCAGGGTGTTTGTGCTATGGTGACTCTTTCTTTGGAAAAACCCTTATCTTGATCTAAAACAGGTGTGGTATTCCAGTTCTAGAGTTCGGCAAGGCAGAGAGCTACGAAGAGGATGGTTCATTAGCTTGTCAGCTTCTTTCCTTCTGATCAGGTCCAAACTTTTGCAACGACCTTTCCTTATTATCTAGATAGTCGTTCTCCCTGCCTTCGAACCTCCCTTCTCCAGAATCTGTTCCGCTGCAACCTCTAGATTATATTCCGTACCTTGACCTTGATTTATGGTTGTCAGGCTGGTCTGATTCCTGCTTGCTTGCTGGATGGGATGGATAGCTGGATAGATATGCAACCGCTGCACTGGGTGTACTGTTCCGGGTGTAAAGGTTTGTTGTAACTGAAGCAGTTCTAGGCTCACCCGACTTGTAGTTACACCATTTAACCTATTGCCAAAACTATTTCTCAGTCTCAGGTAGAAGCCCTATTTTGAAGAGGGAAGCCCTATTTACAATGGGTCGGCCTAGGAGCAGACATCCAGAGCAATTCCTGCATAAGAGGACAACAACCTTTCACACCAGCCTTTGAACTACTCATCAACGGAGAGGAACCGACCAAGCAAGATTTTCTTATCTATGTGACCAACCACTGACGAAGGAACATAAAGCGTAGCAGCGGGAGCTTATCATCAGAACTGAACTAGTTTCAGTGATAATATGACATCTGTGCTGGTTAAGCTGATTTGACAGAGGTTAACACAAATCACATCATTTATGTGTGTTATTGATTCCATCCAACATTATGCATGCAGAATCGTGATACATGCAAGTTACCGTTGTTATATAATATGGTTGATGTCAATAAAGTTCTATTGTCTGAAAATCAATTAGTAGTGACCTAAGCCCTTTCGCTTTTACTTCAACTCGACTTGGTTGGTGTATATCAAGTAAGTAAAAGCATCAGTAACGTTAACATCCATTTGATCAATCTTGTAATCTTTCATATGGGTAGAAATAACGAGCGGTTATGCTTTGAAACCGGAAGTAGTAATCCTGCTTAATGACGGTTAAGCTCAATTACGGACAGTCATGCTCTGAAACTGGGAGAAATAATCCCATTTGATGACAGTTAAGCTCCTTCGCTCGATTCCTGTAGGGCAGGTTCCTCGCCAACTACGCCTTCCTTCATAGGGGGCTATACATAACTTAGTCACGATATTGTGCAATCCTTAACGATTTTGTCTTTGGAATAGGAAATAATATCCATATTATTTTCAATAGCTTTCCAAATCACTGTCAGTGAAAGTGGTAGCCAATATTGTGATTGCAGCAACTGCGCACAGAAACATTTAATATTGCATACTTCTCACCGAGTTCAACCTTCCATAGCACGTGAAAACTAAACTTATCTATGCTATTTATTCAATTTGCCCATAGTTGTATAACATAGGCTGTTTCTATGCAATTTGAACCTGTTCTTTTTGTTCATGGCCAAGATCCCTGATTAGGAGCCGCATCCTAGCAGGTCCAAATAGGCCCCATAGAGAAATTAGTATAATTGCAGACGCAGACATGCAATTGAAACTAGCCCATAGTAGCATAGGCCAGTACTTACCCATGGTGATATTGTATGTTAACTAGGTTGAACCAGCAACAACATGAGAGTTTACATGAAATTTTAATTACTGAGGAATATAAGCATTCTGCTGAAAGGCTGAACAAATTTCGAGTAGGATTGGGAAGCCATGAATGTCTCCTTCACTTCTTGTTCATGCCTGACATATTAATCCTTTCCTTTTGTGTGGAGGCACAAATTTTTCTTGATAAAATCACTGATTGAAGCCATCCCAGTTTATTTTGCATCTTTTGGCTGTCATTCCAAAATGAATTATTAATAGCATTCAAAAGTTTATTTATGGTATGCTTAGCTGTAAATAGATATAGAGAACACCTCAATCAAAGAAAATCTGAACAATACTTGAAAATTCTTAACCAATGGTGACAAACGAAAAATCTCAACTAGGATTCATTTTCAAGTTCAAATGTCTAAAAGTTGGGACTCAAATAGTACAATATCACGTTCTTTCTCCAACAAAAAATTGCATTTAAGAAACTTGACATGTCAGCTTATATTTCTTGTACCCATCCACATAACTCATGCAACAAACACCAGATTACAACGCTTCGACTTACAATACCTTGACACCTCACTTATCTAGATAGCATATCACCAGTATCTTTGTTTTACTATGGTGTGTATTATGCCATACAAAAACAAAGTGGCATGGAAACATCAAGGTAGTCTCATTAATAGGGAAAAACAAGTCTGCAATAAGTTGTACCTTTTAAAATATTTGCATGAATCCCTTATAGATGTTGCAAAGCCTTCAAGTATATTAATATTGAAGACATGGTATTTAAGGACCATCCAATAGGTCTTTTAGCGTTTGGTTGTTTTTCACTACACACAAGAAGTGATTTTTGGATGCTGTCCAACTTCTCTTCTCCTTTTTAGTGACGGGCTTATCAAAAACCATAATTTTCCCATATCCAAAACCAATAGCTCTGAGCACTCACTCTTTAAATGCTTTTAAAATCGAGTCAAATACCGTTCCTTTTCTCCATAAGATGACTTCTCTAAAATTATATATCCACCAGAGAGAGCATCAACTAGTCCGATGACTCATATGGCCTATGGGCAAGTTCGACCAATTTCTTCATGTGAAATCAACCTGTATGGCCTTGTAGATTAGGCCTTGTCACCTTGGGTTGTTGTTTGTTGTAACCAAGTATCATTGTATATCAATTCGGTGAGCTGGTATGGCTTCACCCTGTCTCCTGCACATGCATGAAATTCTTTTTCAATGTCCACTTCAATAACTCTGCCAGTCTACTCTGTTTTGTTGGCTTGTCATAGCAATGCCAAAATGAAGTCAAAATCTATGTTTCTAGATACATCCAATAACTAATTGTGAAAAAAAATCGATATTTTTGGTTAAGCCCAGTACATACAAAAATATAGCAACCTCAAGGATATCATTTGATGGAATTTGGAATGAGATGGATCATCATCCTGCAACTGGCTAGGTAGCATCATAACCAAGTTCCACTTGCATGCATGTCTGCCTCCTGTGCCTGAAGTTTGCTAAAGGCCCTCATACTATAGGTCATATGTTTCCAGGATTTACTGTCCACATACCAGCTGTGACTTTCAAGAGACTTCTGCTACATTAAAATGCATCTATCTCATATAGTTAACTCCCATGCTTAGTTGTAAATAGATATAAAGAACACCTCAATCAAAGAAAATCTGAACAATACTTGAAAATTCTTAAGCAGTGGCAACAAACGAAAAATCTCAACCATGATTCATTTCCAAGTTCAAATGTCTAAAAGTTGGGACTCAAATAGTACAATATCATGTTCCTTCTCCAACAAAAAATCGCATTTAAGAAACTTGACATGTCAGCTTATATTTCTTGTACCCATCCACATAACTCATGCAACAAACAACAGATTACAGCCCTTCGTCTTACAATACGTTGACACCTCACTTATCTAGATAACATATCACCAATATCTTTGTTGTACTATGGTGTGTATTATGCCATACGAAAACAAAGTGGCATGTCAACATCAATGTAGTTTCATCAATAAGGAAGGAAACAAGTCAACAATAAGTCATACTTTTTAAAATATTTGCATGGATCCCTTATAGATGTTGCAAAGCCTTGAAGTATATTAATATTGAAGACATGGTATTTAAGGATCATCCAATAGGTCTTTTGGCGTTTGCTTGTTTTTCCACCACACACAAGAAGTTCTTTTTGGATTAGATATCCACTAGAGAGAGCCTCAACTAGTCCGATAGCTCATATGGCCTATGGGCAAGTTTGACCAACTTCTCCATGTGAAATCAACTTGTATCGCCATGTAGATTAGGCCTTGCCACCTTTGGTTGTTGTTCGTTGTAACCAAGTATCATTGTATATCAATTCGTTGAGCTAGTCTGGCTTCACCCTGTCTCCTGCACATGCATGAAGTTCTTTTTCAGTGTCCACTTCAATAACTCTGTCAGTCCTGTACTCTGTTTTGTTAGATTGTCAAGCAATGCCAAAATGAAGTCAAAATCTATGTTTCTAGATACAACCAATAACTAATTGTGAAAACAAATTGATATTTTTGGTTAAGCCAAGTACATACAAAAATATAGTAAGCTCAAGGATATCATATGTTTCTAGGCTTTACTGTCCACATACCAGCTGTGACACTAGTCAAATAGCATTATCACCTTTTGTTAGGGTCACTCTCACTCTCTTTATGGAGATCAACCTTCACATCACTGTTCTTGGAACTATAAGACTTTACGAAAAAAGGAAGTGACAAATTTTAGTTTTATCCCTGCCCTTCACCTTTCTCATGGGTTGATTATGGTAGTTACCTGCTTTTTACAATTCCATCAATCACAGAGGACGAGAAAATGCAGTTTTCTTTCAGGATGCCTGTAGCATTTGAAGATGTGTCAATTTTTGTTGCGCTTTCGTTGCTTTTCTTCTTGCTTGTGTTTACTGTTTTTTATTCAGAGACATATGGGAGTATGTTTGCATATTTACAGTTTCCATGCTTTTAAAATTTGGGTTATCATCTAGGTTGTAGTTCATCGGTAACTAGCTAACTTTTATTGGTTTAGGTGTGCTGAGCTCATGAGTTTCTAGCAACCATATTACAATGTTATACTATGTGGATTCAAACACAAGGGTCCTACCTCACTTACGTAACTCAAGTGTCAATTTGATGCTAAGATTGTTCGTGGAAGGTAATTGAAACCAGGCTGGTTTTTATTAGACTCCATTGCCCTTGATATCTTCTTTGGTTATCATACAAAGCTTCAGATATCACAATCCTGGATCATGCCTAGGACATGTAAATTGTAAGTTTAGATTAAAAACTAACTTGAATCCATAAATTCATCTATAATTTCTTATCATATAAACAACTAAAAAAATGACAAGTTTCTAGCATGGGCATACAAAATCATTTTATGGCAAATATGTCTTTTGTAAAAGAGTGTTAATTTGCCAACACTTCTCAGCGTTAGCCTAACAAAGAGGGATAATCTGTCACAAGCATGTGAATTTCTAATAACATAGAGTTTCAATTTGAGATGCGTTTAAGTCTTGATTGACTGCAAATAGGAATCAGTGTTGCCGATTTGAGCATATCAACTTTCTTCCAATTTGATATGGAGCAGTTTGAATGACTTTAGTAGATTGCTGTCATCTACATCCAAGGTTTTTCCAAAGATATTTAGACCTTGTCCTGTGCGAAAAACCATACAAAGATATCCCCTCTTTTTGCTAGATAAAGGCAATTGGGTTTTCTTCTGTGCTGGTTCTCTCCTGCTTAGCTTGCTTGGGTCCATCTCTCTAATCTCTTCAAAAGGTTTTTTTTTTTTGGTTGGTGTAGTTCAAGAATTGAGAAGAGCTTCCACTTGATCATGCTCTTTCATGCATAACTAATGGATTATATGTGATTATATCATCCACATGTGATCCACTACAACGCAATAGATATAAAAAAAGAATCATTAAAATTCTATGAGATTAGATTTGTCATATGACAACGTTCAGAGGGTCAATTATTATTGAATTCAGTTCTCCGGAACAAGGAATCTTGTAATATGATAAGCCAACATGTTTCAATGGCCAAGCAAAAACATTGGAAATGTGCCACTACACTATGACTTTTTGAGAAGATGTAGGAGAAATCCTAGAAAGCATGTATTAAGATTCTTTGACACATTGGATGCATAGGCTTAGGGTTACTCTTTTCTATTTCAGGGTTTTCTCTCACTAGTTTCATATTGAATTATCAGTTCTTTAACTGCATGAGTAGAGTTACCAGTTTTTTAACTGCTTTAAAATTGTAACTGATGCTTGCAAATGTAACAACACTCTAATTGGTGTTCTAAGAAGTAACTCGCTTTCATGCATAACTAATTCAAAAGTTACTTTTACTGTATAGTTCAAGAACCACTATTTTCAATTTGAACAGGAGACGTTTCCACTTGGTCATGCTCTTTCATGCGTAACTAATGGATAATCACAGACAAGCGCTCGAGAATATTGTGCTAAAGAAAAACTAAGTTGCAAACGATCCATCTTATGTTCACTATTGCTTATTCTTCAGGATGTAATTTAGTTCCTTCATGGAGACCAAAAGCATGAGATCTACATTTGTTTCCTTAGAACCTTGTATATCAATAACATTATACGATTGATTACTCTCTAGTAGCAGACATATTGCGTGCAGACACAGTCCAAAACTCTCCAAAACTCGCGCTTTGGAGATTAGCTCAGTCAACTCCAGTTCCCCTGTTCCTCCCGCTTACGACAAGGACTAGCTGTAGCGCAACCCTCCTTCTATTTATTATTTAGTATTCGTAAAAAATAGCATAAATACTCACCTTTTTCATTCACTAACTCAAAATTATGGATAATGAAAACTTTGAATTATATATTTGTCGATATCAAAGTTTATTCAATTATTATTATAAATATTATTGAAAAATCTTAGTAACTTCTTGAATCAAATTTATTTTCTGAACTTTGGTAATGTATTTATCTTCTACATATTCATTGAGCAACGTGAATCTATTGACCTCTTTCTTTAATTAAAATTTATGTATAGTTCCCAAAATAAGTATGCAAATTGATAGAGGGGAAAATCAAGCTATTTGCAAACTCCAGAAGCAACACAAGAAAATGAAGTTATATATAGTTGATGATATCTGCAACTTTTGAAAAGTTGGAATGATAAGCGCTAAATCTTAATTATTCACACTATTAGATTACAAAAATGTTGTTACAACCTTTTAACTTAACTTCCCATGTGGCCAGAACTTTGCAAACCCTCTCCAAAATACCAATTGGGGACATATCACCCATCACTCTGATCAATTTTTCTCCAGAGAACTAAAAAATGATGTACTTGACACATTTGGACTATACAAAAAATTGCTTGCAAACATGATGTTGGCTTGTATATCTATTGACAAATAGCATACATTAAACATGCATGTTGAGGAAGTGTCTCCTCCCATTTTTTATGTGTTCGCTGACTTTTCTAGCACAACCATGGCATTGCAATGAGACTCTCAACACCACTACTTGCACAATATAAAATAAGATAATATGTAAGAACTATAAACAACATACAAACAATGATTGCATTGTGACCTAACAAAACCGTGTATGATAAATTGTAGAATTTCATAGAATTAACATGCAGATTTATGAAAATGTATGATCAATTTTGAAGTGGGCATAAATGAATATTAATCCCACATGATTCTCACCTCTAGGTTTTGCCTTAATGTTGGGAGTTGCTCTTTAGTTGTAATGGGTTGGACATTCCAAGCTTTCAATAGGTCAGAAGGTGTGTGTGTTCTGAGATTTGACAGTCTTGCTTTTTAAGGTATCACCTCTCAAACAAAAAAGCAAGGTACAGAGGAAGTTGGAGAAATATAGAAGATGTTCAATACGACCATCAAACTCATGCTTAAAAATCACAACAATACCCAAGATAAAACTATGAGTAAAGCATCAAAACCAAGTTATCCATGATGACCTTCACTTTACCTATCTATTTGTATAAATTATGATATAATCTATTGATTTTGGAGTGTTGAAGAACATAAAAAAACTGACAAATTTGGTGAAACAAGATACAGTTAAGTCAAAATGTATAAGCAATGAAGCAAAAAAAGCTATAAAATGAGGTTGTCCAGATCAAAATAGATTTTTATTTTTCACTGTATGATATGATGCCATATTTTTGAAGCTTTGTATAGATGGGTATGTGATATGTTGTTGAATGTTAGTTTTGTTGTGCTAATTTCAACTTCAGAATTAAAAACAATTGTTTATCATTTGCTTTATATGCATAGGTTTCCTTTATGGTGTTTGTGAATGTAACAACTAAACTTGTCAAGTTTTATGTCAAATTAATAAGCAAAATATGATGTAAATGAAGCGCTGAACAACAACAAACAAATATACAACAAAATATCAAAATGAACACTTAACACAATGTTTTTATGAAGGAGTTCACCCCTCTTGGGCTACATCTCTTTGGTCCAGCTTCCATGGCTTCGACCTCTGTATTAGCTCAAAATGACAAAAGTGTTGTTTTTAATGCTCCATTGCTCCTCAAACATGCGTCAATGTGCTCAGAACATCAAAATCATCTATGAATGACTTTTTCTGAGCCCAAATTGGTAGAAAATTGCAAAAGTTATGGTCTTTTCAGTTTCCCCTAGGAAAACTCCACTAAAACTGGAGAAACTCTAGTTAATCTCGTCAAATTTGGAGTTAGCGTCGAATTTATTGAACCTGCCAAGAATATTGCCAACTTAATCCCACAATGAATTATGGATAAGCATAGTTTAATTAAGGGTTAATCTGCGGTTAGAATGTTTAATGACACAATTATGGTTTACCGCTGGCTTCTGGTCTTGTGATAGTGGTCACATGTGGAGGGGCCTAGCCCGCAGGGTTGGCCCTCTCCTCCCCCAATTGCCAAGTGTTAACATATGAAATACAATTTGAAACCTTTGTATGGTAAGAATCACTGGTGCGGTATAACGGTAAGAAGTTGGATTTGTGCGGGAGAGGTCACGGGTTTGACTTTGTTGACCTATCGTAAATTTTTTCTATAGCGCGCTTATGATGCCAAGCCTTTGGGGAGGGACACGTGGCGGCCTCCGGGCTTGCCACATGTCTCCTTCTCATTGGTCCTCCTCCAACCAATAAGAAAATGCCATTTTACGAAACTGTAGACCAACTAGAATGTGCCACTTGGCATGACCCCACTGGATGTTGATCAACCTTTGACCTACACAGTCACCTTCCACATCAGTAGTACGAACTACTGATTGTGCAGTGGCTGTATTTTTTGTTGTTGCAAAATTCCTCTTTTTGGCAACGCGGACAGAACACGATATATTTCTCATACGAGCTCCGTTTTGAGTGAAACGAGTTGCGTTGGGATCGTATCATCGAGACAGATGTAGTCGTTCAAGTTTTGAGCAATTATGAGCACTTTGTTTTTTGAGATAAATACTGATCACCTGATCATTCCTCCCCATTGGTAGCCTTTTGGACTCCAAAAGATATATAAATTGTTCAGAATGTGAGGGTACAACTCCCTCACCTTCTCAATCTACATCCATTTGGCCTTAGAATGATTTTGTCTCTTGAGTCCCACTCGAAGGTATTCGACATTCCCTCTCTTTGAAGTTGTTATTATTCTGTCAAGTATGAGATCTTGTTGAAGTTCATCAAGATATTATGGAGAGAAATCATCTATTGATGGCATCTGAACATCCTCTCCTTGATCATTAATCAAAGGAGGCTCAAACAATCTCAAATTCTCAACATTAACAACTGAGTATATTTGCATATAAGGAGGCATATCTAACTTAAATGCATTGTTACCAATCTTTTCTAGAATTTTAAAAAGACCATAACAGATTTGCTTTATCTTTTTACCTTCCCCTTGAAGTCTCTCTTTGCTAATATATAACCAAACTTTGTCTTCAACTTGAAAGTTATGATCGACACGGTGTTTGTCATGCCTTGCCTTGTAGCTGCTTTGACTCTTTTCAAGCTGTTCTTGCACTGTGTGCTCTATCAACTAAATTTGCTCAATGAAGTTCCTTGCCTTATCGATGTCGCTATGATCATCAATAGCGACATCTTTCTCAAATATGAAGTCCAATGGCGATCTTGGTAAATACCCAAAACATGCCCCAAATGGTGATGCGTTTATGGAAGAATGATTTGCCTTGTTGTATGCATGTCGTATGTAATGCAACTGTTCATCCCATAGCTTGGGATGTTTGCTACAATATCCACTAAGAAGATGAATGATTCCTGTTTACCACCTCGGTTTGTCCATTTGTTTGTGGATGAAAGGCTGTACTCTTCTTCAACTTAGTGTCCATCATGTCCCACAAATTTGACCAAAAATTCCCAACAAATCGAGAATCTCGATCACTTACAATGGAAGTAGGAAGAGCAAAATGAACCCAAATGTTTTGAAAGAAAAGATGAGCTGTTTGTTCAGCTGTAATTTTCTTTTTACATGGTGTTAGAATACACATCTTGCTGAACTTGTCTACAACTACATACGAGTAATTATGACCTTTCTTTGACAATGGAAGACCTCCTACAAAATCCATTGAGATACTCTCTCATGGACGTGAAGCTACTGGAAGTGAGTGTACAATCCTAGTTTCCTATTGCTAGGCTTACTTATTTCACACAAAGAACATCCTCTCTGTAACAAGATACATTATCAAACATGCATGGCCAATAAAAATACCTTTAGAGATTCACTACTGTCTTGTCTACACCAAAATGTCCAGTAATCAATGAAGTGTGCACCTCCTTTATGATACTGATTCTTTCTCCCCATGGAATACATAACTTGCCCAAGTGATACAACAAATTGTTACGTACATGGTAATCTAACTCTTCAATTTGGTTTCCTTGCCTCAAGCTTGCATACACATCTCGAAGGTCATTATCATATGCATATTGCTCAATGTAACTTTCATGTAAAACATAATTGTGCTGGAGTATAATAGATGAATTTATAGTAGGCCTAGAAAGCATATCATCTACCTTATTGTGGATTCTTTTTTTGTACTTGATAACCAAATGAAACTGTTGTATAAAACCCATCCATTTGAAGTGTTGTGATTGCTGCAACTTTGACTGTGACTGTAAGTACTGCAATGGTTGATGGTCAGTATGGATAATGGTCTCCTTCCCCATCAAGTAGTGTTTCCATTTTTTAACACTTTGAACCAATGTGTAAAGTTATTTGTCATAAGTGGGATAGTTTGTCACAACACCATTAAATTTTTTAGAATGAAATGAAACGGTCTTACCATGCTACATGAGAACTGCAAATGAAACTATTGTAGAAAACCCATCCATTTGAAGTGTTGTGATTGCTACAACTTTGACTGTGACTGTAAGTACTGCAATGGTTGATGGTCGGTATGGATAATGGTCTCCTTCCCCATCAAGTGGTGTTTCCATTTTTTAACACTTTGAACCAATGCGTAAAGTTATTTGTCATAAGTGGGATAGTTTGTCACAACACCATTAAAAATTTTAGAATGAAATGAAACAGTCTTACCATGCTACATGAGAACTGCTCCCATGGTGTAATCAATGGCATCCATTTGAATTTCAAATGGCTATTTAAGATCCAGAAGAGCTAATACCAGTGCCAAATTGATCTTTTTTTTAAAGCATCAATTTCTTTTTGCTGTACATCTCCCCAATGGAAGACTTTCTTGACACTAGTAAATGCATGTAGTGGAGCTGCAATGGAAGAAAAAATATCAATAGATTTCCTCCAATATTGTGTTGCCCCTAGAAAGATTCTTACCTCTGTAACTGTATTGAGATTGGGATAATTCACAATGACCTCAACCTTAGAGGGGTCTATCTTCAACTAAAGAAGTCTTGCCAAATTCACACGTTGACATCTTTAAAAATAACTGTTCTTTTCTCAAGACATCAAGTACTTTGTTCATGTGCATCACATTGTTCATCTCTGGATTTGTTGAATATGAGAATATCATCTAATTAAACAATGGCAAAAATCATCTAGAAATGGTCTCAATACATCATTCATAACTCTCATGAAAGTAGTTGAAGCATTTGTAAGACCGAAAGGCATAACAAGCCACTCAAACAATCATTGTTTAGTTTTAAATGTTGTTTTCCAAATGTTCTCTTCAACTATTCTAACTTGATGATAACCACTTTATAAGTCTAACTTAGTGAAATACTTTGCATACCTCAATTGATCAAGCAAATCATTAATTATTGAGAGTGGATAACGATTATTTACCGTTATTTTATTCAGTGCATGAAAATCCACACACATGCGCCAAGTCCTGTCCTTTTTTGGCACCAAAAAAATTGGTGAACCACATGGCGAAGTAGATGGGCGTATGATACCATTTTTCAACAATTCTTGGATTTTCTTCTTTATTTCCATGCTCTCCATGATCGACATGTGATACATGCCAATGTTTGGAAGTGGAACATCCTGTTGCCGCTGTATCTCATGCTGAATTCCCCTCTTGGGAGGTAACCCCCTTGGTTCTTGAAACATATTGCCATGCTCACTTACCACATCAAACAAATTAGACTTTAATTTATCATCACAACCTTCAAAAGATTCATAATATATATCATTATTTTTCTTGATCATGAGAAGCACAAAATTTTTACTTGCATTTACTAGTCTCTTCATCTTTCTTGCATTAACCAAAGAAATGTTTAACTTTTTGCGAGGGGCTCTCATAATATACTCCACTCCATACTTAATCAATTGATATTTGTTCTCATGGCGATAAAATACTGCTTTCCTATAATAAAAATATGGTCTTCCCAAAATGATTCCTGAGATGTCAAGTGGAACTACATCTAACTCAACTTCATCAATGAATTTTTTAGTAATGGCAAACCTAAATACTTATTTCCTTGTAACCTATAAATTTGCATTATTGACTATCCAACCCAAGAAAATATGGTTTATGATGAGGTATAGTTTCAAGGTTAAGCTTTTTGATCAAGTCTTTTGAAATTAAGTTAGATTGGGGCCCCCTATCAAATAATGAATCAATCTTTGTATGGTTTGAAATTACCCTTACATGGAACAACTCTATCCTTGATTCCTCATTTAGAATGTTGTTGTGACTATGTGAGGAACTAGTGCTTGCTATAGCGTCTTTTCCCTTTGTGACCATGGCTGAAATATTGGTCTCATCACCGGAATCAGATCCAATATCATGTTGTGTGGTAGCAGTCATCTTTTGTTTCCCCTTATTGTTTGGTTTCTTAGGCCTTAGTTCAAGATGTAGTTTCTATTAGTGGGTGCCATCATGCCCCGTTTTGGAACAATGTTTGCTTATAGTTTTCTCCCCTTCTTTCTTTACACTTTCATTCTTATTTCCTTTCCATTTTCCACCCTTATATTTCTCCTTACCCTTGAATGACTTCTTTTTGCTACCCTCTTCCTGAATGTTATTCCTCTCGCTTCAAGGTGCATGGCTTGCACACATACCTCATCTAAATTGCTTGGATTGAACATAAGGATAGTGTGTTTTAAGTAGGAATATGAACACCCAATATATTTCAAGAGAGTATATTGGGAATTCAAGTTTATTTCTAACAACAAAGCCCTTTTCCTAAACTCGTGTATAGTCTTGAACTGTTTCGCCCTTGAGTTGCCTAAAGTTTTGCCAACTCATAATGACTGTTTGCATGTAGACTAAAGGAGAAAGCTGTCTTTTAATTGAAGAAACAAATTTAACCCAAGAAATGGATATCTTACCATGAATTCACATTTCCTCTTGAGTCTTTTCTTCTGACCAAACTAGTGCTACTCCTTCTAGCCTCAATGAAGCCAACTGGATCTTTATGTCATTTTCTTGAAGGTTCTGAATTATTCAATAAACCTCCAATTATCAAATCCAATTGTCCAACTTTTCTACATTTACCTCACCATTGCACATGGAAATTCAAACTTAATGTCGAATTTGAGTAAGGAAGTTTTTTCTTTTGGGGTTTTTGAATGAGTATGAACAATTTTTGTGGTGGAAGTGGAAGATGATGCTATTTGTGATGATGAGGATGATGAATATGGTGGAGACGGAGGAGGCTTTCCTCCATTACCCTTTGAATCCTTCTTTTCATCTTTTTTATCTTCTGAGATTCCCTCTCCATGTGGGGACTTAGAACTCTCTCCAGCCATTCTAGTATTCCTCTCTTCATAGAGGACTCTAACCATGTCAGTTAAATCATAGAAAGATTTCTTGTATGCTTCCTCTTTTGAAATACCTTCAGCCTCTCTTGCTCTAGACATGATGGCTTTGGATTCAACCTCAGCTTCCGGTACCACTTGTACCTCCTCAATCTCAACTAAAGGTAAAACTTGAGGTGCTTCAAGTGTAACTAGGATTGAAACTTTGGGTGGCGATTGTGGCCTTGTGGCTCTCCTTCTGGGCATTACCTCAGGATTTGCAACCAATAGTTTCCCTTCTCCTCTCTGCAACTTTAACCTTGTAAGCATCACAAATTTGCGACCATTAAAACCCTACTTGCACAAAACTCAAGCAATCAAGAAAATAACCTTTGCTCTAATACCAACTTGATCTATTGTTGAATGTTAGTTTTTTCTGTGCTAATTTCAATTTCAAAATTAAAAACAATTGCTTATCATTTGCTTTATGTGCATAGGTTTCCTTTATGGTGTTTGTGAATGTAATAGGTAAACTTGTCAAGTTTTATGTCAAATTCATGAGAAAAATAGCATGTAAATGAAGTGCTGAACAACATCAAACAAATACACAACAAACCATCAAAATGAACACTTGAAACAATGTTTTGATGAAGGAGCTCACCCCTTTTGGGCTACATCTCCTGGGTCCAACGTCCATGACTCGGGCCTCTGTATTAGCTCAAAATGGAAAAAGTGATGTTTTTAATGTTCTACTACTCCTGAAACCTGCTTCAATGTGCTCAGAACATCAAAATCATCTAGGAATGACTTTTTCTGAGCCCAAATTGGTCAAAAATTGCAAAAGTTATGGCCTCTTCAGTTTCCCTTAGGAAAACTCCACTAAAACTAGAAAAACTCCAATTAATCCCTCCAAATTTGGAGTTAACGCCGAATTTATCGGACTTGCCAAGAATACCGCCACCTTAATCCCATAATTCATTATGGATAATCACAATTTAATTAAGGGTTAGTCTGCGGTTAGCACATTTAATGGTGTGGTTATGGTTTACCGCTGGCCTCCAGTCTTGTGGTAGTGGTCACATGTGGAGGGGCCTGGCCCTCTCCTCCTCCAATCGCCAAGTGTTAACATATGAAATACAATTTGAAACCATTGTATGGTAAGAACCACTGGCGCGGTTGGATTTGTGTGGGCGAGGTCGCGGGTTTGACACCTCTGCATTGCCATAAAATTTTTCTATAGCACGCCGATGATGCCAGAGCTTTGGGGATGGACACGTGGCGGCCTTCGGGCTTGCCACATGTCTCCTTCTCACTAGTCCTCCAACCAATAAGAAAACACCATTTCACCAAACTGTAGACCAACCAGAATGTGCTACTTGGTGTGACCCCACAGGCTGTTGACCAACCTTTGACCTACACATTCACCTGCCACATCAATAGTACGGACTGTTGACTGTGCAGTCACTGTACTTTTTTTTGCAAAATTCCTTTATTTGGCAAAGCAGACAAAACATGATATTTTTTTCATACGAGCTCCGTTTTAAGTGAAACGAGTTGTGTTGGGATCGTATCGCCGAGATGGATACGGTCATTAAGGTTTTGAGCGATTCTGAGCCCTTTGATTTTTGAGCTAAATACTGATCCCCTGATCAGTATGGTTAAAAAGGAATCAACAATCTGATGAAAAGCACAAAAACACACTTGCTCTTGGAATATGATACACAATACAATTCAATCATGGTTCATTTTTATTATCCAATCTAAATCTCATAATGGCTCCTGGTTCTTCTTCAAAGCTGAACAAATCTCTACTACCAAATAGGCACCAAATCCCACGATGTTAGATCTAGCATAGTTTGGTAATGCGTCAGAGGTCAGCGGCTTGTTCTATTACATAAAAAAAATTTTCCATGATGAAGAAATAATAGCGTAGGCCAAATGCTTACACAACGAAAAAACAACGACACACTTC
The DNA here is from genome assembly GCA_000404065.3 of Pinus taeda. Lineage (NCBI taxonomy): Eukaryota > Viridiplantae > Streptophyta > Pinopsida > Pinales > Pinaceae > Pinus > Pinus taeda. Next base: position 14,526 of record APFE031713397.1, on the reverse strand, counting down.
GTGCCATGTGTCAATTTTTATTTAAAAGGAAGAAGACGAAAACTCACAGATCTTATTAGCCAAATCCACTGAACCAAACCAATCATAGGAACTTTTTTGGTGTAATTAGTCTTAAGAGTTTTTTTTTATGGTTTTCTAATTTCCATTTTATTTATTTGTTTTATTATTCTTATTTTTTTTTTTTTTTAATTTTTAATTTTTAGATTCCTTAACCCATTTTTCCTAATTTTCACTTTTGCCTTTATTATTTCTATCAACGTTCCTTTTGATTAATTTCATATAATTAAATACATATCTATTCTTATGTTTTATTCTTTGACTTTGGTTTAATTTATTTTATTGTTTTCTAATTTCAACTTTATTTTATATATATAATATATATATATATATATTTTTTTTTATTTTATTTTTTATTTTTTATTTTTATTTTTATTTTATTTTATTTTATTTTTTATTTTTATTTTATTTTATTTTTATTTTTTTCTGCTTTATCTTATATTATTTTATTTATTTGGATTCTTTATTATTTTTCCTATTTTAAAGGATTTTTTTGGCTTTTATTTTTTTATTCTAACGTTCTTTCGATTAAATAATAGATAAATAAATAAGTAATTAATTAAAAAAAATCATTGTGGGGATTAGCCATTGCATAACTGCAATTTATTTGTTCTTTAGTTCAACTATCCATTTATGTCTCGATGATGAACCACAGTAAGTTGTTCGAAACATGTTGACATGAAAAGCTATATGTGATTTCGTCCAATTTTTTTTAGGGTTAGGGTTTGTTAGTGTGCTCTGTGCATGTTGGGAAACTAGGAGATAAGGATGAGTTGAATTCTTCTATCAACAAGATTTGTGCATTGACTGTCAACAAGGAGTGCACACTCAGTGTCAACAAGAATTGCGCAATGATTGTCTCTGGGAACTGCACAATATCTATCAGTAAGAGGTGTGCTTGCTTGAGTTCCAAGAGTGTGTACTATCCGCTAGGCTTGCTTAGAAAAAGTGCACTATGAAGGCATCATGAGTTAGGTATGTGAAAGCAAATAACTTCAACACTTAGGTTTCCTAAGGAAGGACTTGAACACTTAGAAATCATGATTGAGCATGATCTTAATGACTTGAAACGAGAGATGAAAGGATCATAAAGGAGGCTCCAAAATTGGTTGTAGGAATTTTTTTGGAGATGTTGTAGCAACTACAACAAAACCTCCTAATAGTTGCAAATCCCAAAGAACCCTCACAACTCGGTAAGGTTCCTAGGTGTGGGCCAATTTAGAATGGCCTATATCTTCCCCTGATGCACTTGTACCCCTTGTGCATTGATCACATGGCCCAAATAAAGGATCTCGATCATGCCCAATTCACACTTTGATGCCTTGGCAGAAAGTGACTACTCCATAATATCCAAATTCTCATCCAAATGCCCCAAGTGCTACTCCCACATTTTGTTGTATATAAGGAGGTCATAAAAGAATACCAATAAGAACTTCCTCAACTGTTTGTTGAAGATGTGATTCATGCATGACTAAAATGTGATCGATGCATTAGTTAACCAAAATGTCATGACCAAGAATTCAAAATACCCATAGTGGCTCTTAGATTCAGATTTGATGATAACTTGATCAGAGATTGATCTTCGAGAAATACACTTCTCCATGCAATTCATCCAACAACTCATCGATTCTGGGAATGTGGTACTTGTTTTTGATGGTCTTCTTGTTCGAGGCTTGATAATCAATGCACATCCTCCATGTACCATCCTTTTTATTTACCAAAATCACTAATGAGGCGAATGGTCTCGAACTAGGTTTGATGTGGCCCATGGTTAGTAGTTCTTTGATGGCCTTTTCTATCTCATCCTTGAATTTCTTCAGATGCTTATAAGGTGTGATGATTACTAGTTTGGCCCTCTCTAGTGCTATGGTGTGCTCAAAACCTTCGTTAGGAGGTTTTCCTAGGGGAATCTCTCCAAAAAATTGGTAATGCATATTCAATAATAACTAAATGTCGACATGATCTTGTTGGTTTCTATTTGACGACTTTTGGCTCATAATTAAACATTATGTTGCACAAGCTACATCTTCATGCTTGAATATAGCCTCCATTCTCTTAGCAAATAAAATTTGAGTATTGCCATTAGACATAGCTCTCAACACTACCATGCTGCCATTTGATGCCCTGAATTCTATCTACATTACTTAGTAGTTTGTTGAGAACTTTCCCAACGAGTATAACCACTGTAGCCCCAAGACAACTATGTAGAAGTCATCGGTGAATGTGTAATTACCACATGTCACGCTCAAGCATGGAATGCTCAGTGTGCATGTCATGTTGTACCCATCATTCACCACAATGCTAAAGCTCTCAAAGTATTCTGTAGTAACATCTCTCTTTGCCACCAAAGTTGGATCAATTAAGTTGTGAATTGCTCTGCCATAAACCAATGTTGTGATTCATTGTCCTTGTATGACCCAATAATTTTGAAGGTGTAATACCTAGGGACTCTAGAAAGAGTTGCGATAGTACCACCCTTAATTCTTGTAAATGGTCTCTCATCCCTTTTATCTTCCTCATGGGACTGCTCCCCCTCCGAATTGCTTGGCTCATTGCTTGGTGTTGGAATTGTATCCTCTTCATCGTTGTTGTCTGAAATCACCTCAATATAGTGGACCTTTCCCTTGCCCAAGCATTTATGATGTGGTTCCCATGGCTCATTGCAAGTGAAACAAACATTAGGGGAAATTGCAACCTAAAAGTGGCATGCTAAGGAAAAATCAAGGAAATAATAAAAAATTCCATATTGATAATTTTTTAATATTAATTTACTTCTATCTATGTCCCACAATATTTATTAGCACGAGATTTAATATTTTTTTTTAATATATCATTTCTAAATTATTTTTTACGTTTAGCAAACTGCATCAATATATCACTTTTATTAAAATAATTGTCTCTATATTTTAGGCTAACTTATAGGCGAAATGACCATTTTTATGGTTAATTTAAATCAAAATCTGACAGAGATTTTAAAAAACTCGAGTTTAAATTATTTAATTTGCATAATTCAAGTGGCCCAGGAGTTTTTCAGGGCGCTGAATCCATTTATGCATTCAAAAATGTACTTTAAACAATAAAAATTCTTGAAATTGTATTGCCCGATTTTGGTGAATTCCGGTGAAAAGGGCTATTTCATCTAAAAGTTAGACTACGCCTATATTTTATATTTAAATATAACCGTCTATATATTTATAATTTTATATTTAATTGTTATTATATATATTATATTTAAGCTATTTTTTATTGTTTTTTTAACGACATTGTCACTGAAAGCCAGCAATTTCGCCCTCTGAAATATATTTTTAGCCGGAATCCGCGTAATTTTACTTTCTAGAAATTTTTTTTTATAAACTATTTAAAATATTTTATATTTAAACTATATAATTTTGTATTTTTGGTTAGTAGTTCAGTTAATTTGTCCTTTTTGCAATACATTTTTTTTTTTAAAACTATTTAACTATCTTATAATTTTGGTCATAAACTCATATTTATCCTTGAGTACGTTTTTTAACTATTTCATATTAATTATAACTATATTTTGTTTTTAACTATTTAACTATTAAATTATATTTGATTACTTTTAACTATTAATTATTAATATTTAACTATAGCTGCCTATATTTATATTTTTATATTTAGCTGTCTATATATATTTTATATTTATTATTTTTGGTGTTTTTTTTAGCATGATTATTAAGTCAAACGAGCCCGTATTTTTAATTTATATATATTTTCACTATTATCAAGATTTACATTGCATTAATAACTTTTTTGATATTCTAATTCATAGAGGTAAAGTAAGTAAATGACATTGATAAAATATTTCAAAAATACCCAAATTAATAATAAAGTATTTCACTGATACCCAAATTAATAATAAAATATTTGACAGATACCAAAATTAAACAATTTAAAATTATTTAGGACATGTAGCTCTTTTTAAATTTAAAGGATTTTGATTGATTTATATATTATGACATGGAAATTACATGAAAATTTCTTGGGCAATTTTAGGGTAAAATTTTCTCTAATGGTTTCTTCCTTCTCATCTCACTCCAAGTTTCATCATCCAACCTACCCTTTCCATCCTACTTAAGTTTTTAATGACTTCTTGTCCCTATCTTTTGAGTGATGAGTGGGTTGGATGGAAATTTAGTTTGAGGTGATGCATCTTCCATGTCTTGTGTCCTAGTGATGTCGTATTGTAAGGTGGTGGGTTAGAAGGCATTGGCCCACTCACACAGTGGCTTAGCTAAATCCTCTGTGAAGAGCATGATTAACATCTATTTAGATATATTTGTCACCATAACAACCACTCACTGAAACTAAGAAACATAGGCATCTGGCGTGTTGATTTGCTTGAGCTGTTCTAGCTCCCTGAAGTGTATATCTAGATTCTTCCTATTAAAATGGTTTATCAAATTTTTTTGTGAAGTCCACATAAGAGGTAATGTTGGCATGTCCCAGGGTGACCAATTTGTGGTGCCACCATTTATGAGTTTTTCTCCTTCAAAATGCAAGGTAGCGAATTTGATAGCCTCTGCTTTCAACATTGGGTTAAGTTGGTAGTAGTTGTCTAAATTTTGTACCCAAGACCTTGTTGAGTACTTGGATGACCCATAGAAATAAGAGATGTAAAAAGTACCAACCTTGCGTAGTATGTCATAATTTTGTTGTGTGCCCCTGTTATGATCCCTAGGTCCATTTTTGTACTTAATGTTATTGAACTTAGTAAAGGTCATGGTTGCTTGGGCATACTTTGTTACTGATACATACTCTCGAAAATATTCTGAAAAATCTTCATTTTGTTTTGTAGGTCCTTGGGTTACTGCTACATGATCATCTAGAAATTGGGACAGTAGAGGTCTAGGGTTTCTTCTATTGATTGACCCTATGTTAGTTTGTGCATAGATGTTAAAGGGACTAGGGTTATGGTCATTGCTTCCTTCTGGCAAACTTTTTCTATCTCCATTAGATCCATTAGCAACATTGTTACCTACATTGTTCAGATTTGATACAACCTAGGTAAAAAATTTGGCCATCTGCTATTTCCCTTGTGCCAACAATTAAGCTATCTGCTGTTACTCTTGTGCCGTCTATTAGGAAATTAGTTGTTGCCCTTGTGCCATCTATTGGGCTATTTGCTGTTGCCCTCTTTCTAGCTCCACCAAGATGTTAGAGGGGTTAGTTTTCAGTGGTTGTTATTCCCTATCTTCCATGCTTGAGTTGTGGGTACCCTTCTTTTCAATGACTATAATGCTTTCCTTGTCTTCTGAGAGGATCCAAAGATCATATACTCACAGACTGGCAAGATGCACAACTATGATACCAATATAATGTCTTTCTCGGGAAGTTTAATTATGAGCAAGGGTTTTCAACGACTAAAGAAATAATTGTGTTTTGCAACAACATTATAATACTCATTAATCTATGAAACACCAATGCTCATAATTAGATACACAGTAGTATAGTGAAAAAATTGAGCAATCAATTGATTCCACAAACAACTGTTTATAAACTAGGGTTGATTCAATATCAATTACAGACTTACAAGTTCCATAAGTAACATCATAAACATAACTTGCTATATTATAGCTGACCCTCACAAATTTAGAGTCCTATCTTAGCTTTGTTGTCACAAATCACATCAGTAGTCCTTCCCAGTTTCTCCGATTATTAATTTCTTTGGTTGCTTTAGCCCCTAATCAATTGACACCCCTTGAACTCTTGTAGCTCCTTATTTGTACCCTTTTATCCTACCCATAGCCTCAGAAATAACCTTTTGATCTTTCGTTGTTAGAGGTAATTAATTCCAAACTTTACTCTACCTTAGGCAAGACCTATATGGGTCTCTTGCAGCCTTAGATACACCCTCCATTGTCTCAAAAGTGGGTCTCCAAACTTTGTTTCCTCAAAACAATAATTCACTATCTTTTAGGGTTGGTTCTAGTCTTGTTTCCTCAGGAAATAGTCTCCACTTGACTCAGGAGATAACTTGTTGACTCATATTTGATTAGTCTAGCCTTGTGTCCTTGGGAAATAACCTACATGTGCCTCAGATAGTACCTCAAATATAGTTTTATAACATACCCCCTAATATCCCTAGCCCCTACTAAGGGTAGAAGGATGCAATTATTATCATATACTTGACCTCCATAGTCCTGTCATGGAAACGGGGCCTTAGAATTTTGATGTTTTTCAAACTTCTAAAAACCTAGAATAAACAATGCCATTGCATTCGTCACGTTGATACCTTTTCGATGACATAAAATTTACTTCAATATGACTTACGAATAAGGGGATATGGCGAATTAAATTTTGACCAATAAAAATCATGCCACATTAGCATTGGTTCCATGTGGCACCCACGTGTCATCTTGCATGATGCCTATGCGGCTATTTTACCACTGATGACAAGTCCACATGGAACAAGCACGTTCCTCCTTCATAGTCGGTGGTTGACTTGCTTGCATGACATACACATCACAACTCCCACTGGAGCCCCAACCTCGACTTGGATGATCCAACTCGACTACAGTACTTACATGACTCACTCACCAAACCTTGATCATCACCGAGCCTGACTTGTCTGATCCCTGAATAGTGGGACCCACTTTTCATTACATTGATTGGGCACGTAATTGCTTTGGAAGTCAATAGGTTGAATGCATTTTCTATAATGTCTTTTCAGCTGACTAGCCAACCCTTGTCTCTGCGAGTCCCAAAGAAATCTCGGCGTACTTTGCAAGCTTTTATTCTTATTGATTTTTCCCAGATCTCTTCTTGACTTTACACATGCTTGAATCCTTTTGTCTCTACAGCCACCATAATTCCCAGCGCATCAAGGCCACGAAAGCCATTAAACATTACATCAATGATGTGCTTTCATCTACGTAATAGGCTGTGTCCAAAGCCTCTAATGCTCCTCTCTAGCGTTTAGCAAAGGCAAAGTCCTCTCTCTCTCTCTCTCTATATATATATATATATATATATATATTTGCCTCTCTTGAGGTTTCTAAGGCCTTGACCCGACCTGGCAATTTCATGCATATTTATAACTATACAAAATAAAGCTATCTCTTTAGAGCTTACTTATATATATATATATATAATATATATATATATATATATATATATATATATATATAATTCGCTACCTCTCCTGAAATTCCTATGGCCTCGATTCGACCTGAAATTTCATGCATATTTATAAATATACAAAAGAGAGCTATCTCTTCAGATCTTACTCAACCACAAGGCCATATGGTTATCCCTTGACATAACATGACTAGTTAGGGTCAGTTGATGATGACCTTACTAGTCGACTTACCTCAACTAGACAAAATTTGTCGAACAACTCAAACCAGTGGACTTACCTTTTAGATAAGAAAAATCGAAATGACTTGGCCCAATGAACTTTATGAATATATCTACGTATGTTCATATTAAACACAAACTTGACTTGGATATATTCATATTTATATACATATAGCTGAGCTATCTCTTCTGACCTTTTGTGACATATAAACAAGGCATGATAACCATTCTTTTAACAACATGGAATACCTAACAGAGATCTGACCATCTTGTTCACACTTAAGTTAGTTAGAGATATTTCAGGTTCATAATAGCTCAAAGATTCATATTAACATAAAACAAGCTCATGAACACACATGGGAGTTCAAGATAAAATATCATGACTCTGAAAAACTTTGAAATTCCAACAATTTTCTGGCATAACATTAAAGATAAAATATTGTGTTGCTGAAAAGCTTTAAAATTCCAACAATTTTCAGCCATGGTGTTAAATATAAAATATCATGACTCTAAAAAACTTTAAAATTCCAACAATTTTCAGGCATGATGTTAAAAATAAAATATCACATTTTTGAAAAGCCTTAACATTCCAATAATTTTCAGCCATGACATTAAATATAAAATATCATGACTCTAAAAAACCCTAAATTATAACTATTTTCAACCATAGCATTAAATATAAAATATCATGACTTAGGAAAACCTTAACATTTTGACAAATTTTTGACCATGAAAATAAAATCAAATAGGATGATTGAAAAAACCCTTAAGATTGCAACATATTTCAACCATAGCATTATGGAAAAATTATATAACTAAAAAAAACTTTAAAAATAAGCACTTGAATGAAAGAGTTATTATACTAAGAGTAATTTATTTTTTAAATGCTAGAAATATAGCTATTGTAAAATCTTAGCCTAAGACAACTTGACATAGTAACATAAATTCAACAATTAACCATCAAATTGACACACAATGGAGACGAATTCAACCCATTACAATGAGAACCTAAAATCAACCATGAAATTGACACACTGTAAGGGTAAACTTGATCCATTATAATGAAAACTTTAAAATCAACTATCAAATTGATACAGTGGGGTCAGATTGCTAATCGAGGGACATAGCCCCTAGCCCCCCCAAAAAAAAAGACAAATAAATGAAAATGAAAAATGCAATACAAAACAAAACAAAAATAAAATAATAATAAATAAA
>APFE031713385.1:11245-54200 GCA_000404065.3 Pinus taeda | reverse complement strand
TCAAAGGGATAGCTCCTCTCAACAAGGGATTAGTTCCTCCTCTCATGGGATGCATGAACCACTTGGAGCGAACACTCCACGTAACAAATGCTTCTAGAAAACTCTAGAATTAACCCAAGATGAGTTTTTTAAGATAAAGATTGTGCCTTTTGACTTTTACATGGGTACACACCCTCCCCTTTACATACAGAGTGTATAAGTACGCAGATATCCTGAACAGAAGGTGCGGGCCCGCAGGAAAAAGTGAGAGAAAGTGTGTAACCAGAGTTACATTGTTTTTTTGATGTCTTTCTCTCATTTCTAAAGCTTTTTATGAAGAGCTGAGGTTTGAGACTTGCTTAGGAAGCTGGTATAGGTGGTGATAGACCTACACCAACTGCAAATAATAAAGGTGACGATATTTTTGTGTAACAAATTTAATTATTCTACAAGCTTACCATTTCAAAGTCTCTTCCTCATTGAAAATATTTGGCCTCGGTTTGCTTCTTTAGCGAGTTTCTAAGTTTTGTTTTGGCACACAAGACTTCGTCCTGGAGTTCTTGATTGTTCTAGTCCTCTAGAACACGAGATTGTTTCTGGTTTCGGTGTCAAGCCTGGATTTCAAGTCTACTTGCTTTTATCTCCTTTGTTTTGTGGCCTCATATATTTTCTTACTTTTTGAAAGTCTTTTTGATGAATTTGGAACTATTTCTTTCCTGGCTTCTTGGTCAATTTGTCAAACTCTTTGTTGCTATTTGGGTTGTTTTGTACAAGTTTAAGTCTTCTTGCTCAAGTTTTCATTCATTTTTGAGTTTGTAACTTGCAAAGACTCCTTGTATCCTTTTTTTGATCTTTTGAGTTTTAATAGCATTTTGGTGATTTCAAAAAGTTGTTTTGGTTTCCTTTTTAAAAAATAAAAGATCTCAAAAAACTTTGTTTTTGTTTTTTCTTTGGAAAGTTTGGTTTATGGTTTCTTTTTGTTGTTGAAAGTGAATTGTGATCTTTTACAATTTGTCCTTCTTGTTTGGAGAGAATTTTGTGTTCAAAATTTGTATCGTCTTTGGTACTTAAGTTGGCTCATTGTTAGTTATAAACAATTGCTTTTGATTTTTGAGTGTTATTTAGGATCTTGCATCTCCATTATATCTTGCATTAGGGTAGTTTGCATTGTTAAAGCATTTAGAGTCTTTTAGTTTTTGGGTTTGTGAAGTGCGTTTCAAGAAAAGAAGAGAAAAATTACTTTGCTTTGTAGAAGTTTCGTAAAACCCATATAGGTATCTCTTTTCATCGAAGAAAAAATGACTACATTCATGTAGTTAGTTTTCATTGATTTCTTTTTGCGTCATACAAACATAATTGGTTTCACTCCCATATTTACCCTTGACTTAAAGAATAGCCATTAAAATCAAGTGATTAATTAAAATAAACTAGAACTTTTATCTTGTCATTAAAATACACCAACAAGTTTAGGATTGTTAGGGCCTTGGATTAGGCGATAGGGGAGTTAACTCTCCAAGGGCACTCAAAATTAAAATACATAGAAGTTTTATTAATGAGCGAAATCTAATAGAATTAGGGAGATCGGGAAAGCTCCATCACTGGGATTAAAGCACGAGGGAGAGTGAAGATAAGGATAAGAGATACCCCCTCTCTTACTTGTCAGATCTTGACTCACAACTGTTCTGCCCGGCTTCTGATACAAGGTTGTGACCATAGTTGCCTATCCTAAGGATCACACAGATGGCTATGGAGGGGAATCTCGTGGTGCCTGAGGCTGACGTTGTATCATGTTTAGCGATACTTCTGGAGGGTGTCATTGCAAAGCTTGAGTGCTTGCACCAGCAAAGGTTGTTATCTGGAGGTCAGCGTAACTGCCTTTGATACCTTCGCTAGTAGGCCTGGGGCGTAATTACTCCAGTCTATTTTTAGAAGGCCCTTATTATTAACTTTCTTATATTTTGGTGTCTAGTCCTAATCACCCAGAGTGAAAATACTCGAGAGTTGCTTGATTGTTGATATCTTTAGGAATTTTTAGTGAGTGTTCTTTGCTCCTAGTCAACCTAACTTTCTAATCTTTTGAGTCTTTAAGTAGATATTTTAAATAATTCAAAGTGGTTGATCAACCACCTCAACCATCTAGGAGACTTCGTGGGCTATAACATATGACTCCTGAGCCTTCTCCTAGAAGGCATAGGAGGAATTCTTCTAGTGGTTTTCAACCACTGGCAGCAGGTGCATCGAAGATTGGTCCTCTGCTTAGGGTCATTAATTCACAAGATAGACCTGGTACTAGTAGAGAGTTAGAGAGGAACACACTAGTTCTTTCTTGAGTACTTTTTCAGTTAGAAAATAATATCGAAGTTGAAGAGCTTTCAAACTTGGTTATGGCTTTGAATTCTCCTCTTCCTTCTAATCATCTAGACATTCTATTTTATGTAAAAACCTCGACTCATAGGCCTTCAAGCCTAGGTTTACACCCATCTATTCCTTCGATGACCACCGCTGGAAGCATGGAATCTACTTCCATTTCATAAATGATTGGAATTTCTCAGGCTATTGCATCTGGTTTTGGATTTATCCCTTATGTAATGTCATCTCACGGGATTCCTCTAGTTCCTTTGAACATACCATCGATCACCTCCACATCCATGATAAGTGGATCGTATTATTTTCAAGGTTTCCCATTTGGAAGTGATCATATACCACACTCCAATCCAACAGTAGGTTTAATGCCTTTTTCCTTTACAGGTAAAGGTAATAACCTAGTCCAGAGTTGGACAAGCCCTGTGGTTAGTGCTATAGGAGCCGAGAATCAATTTAATTCCAGTCAACAAGGGAATGTATTGTATTCTTCAATTAATTTGTTTCATAATTTTTCACCCTTTGCTAATGCATAGAATCCTTATTAGGGGCTATCAGCTCCTTTTAACACTTCGTTAGGGGGTAACTTCACTAGTTACGGAGGATTTTCAGTAGGAGTTGGTCAAACTCTGAATTTTTCTAGACCATAAGGAGCACCTTTTGGTTCAGTAGGCTCTATGAATTACTTTTGGAAACTTGGTGTTATTCAAAATCCAGGTCATTCTTTTTAGACCTTTGGGAACCCCGCCCGCACTAGATGGAATTCCCAAGGTCTGCCACAACTCCCTTTTTTGGCCACGCTAAACTTGCCAAACTTAACTAAATTGATAAATGATCCAATTCACTACAATCTAGCTTGGCCTCTGGTACCAACTAAAATTTCCTCAGATATCCCAAAATTTCAAAGGAAGAGTGGTGAAGATCCGGGAGACCACGTAACCACATTTCACTTATGGTGCTCATCCAACTCCTTGATAGATGATTTGATCAGGTTGAGGTTATTTCAGCGCATCCTAACCAGAAATGTGGCCAAATGTTATATAGAGTTGCTAGGGGGCATCTATACTTATTTTTGTGATTTGGCTAATTTCTTTTTGAACCATTTTTAGTTGCTTGTCCAATATGAAGCTAGAATTGAACTTCTGGCTAACTTTCAGCAAGACACTGCAACTCACATTTTGGATCACATCCAGGAATGGAGGAGGAGGAAAAGGCTTATCAAAGTTGAAATCCCACCAGACTTCCTTCTTGAATGATTTCTCAAATCATTACAACCTAATATCTCAAAGGATGTGTCTCCCTCCGGTTTTTATATGGAAGAGCAGGCCATTTTCAAAGCCCATCAATTGGAATTGATATATTCTCAGTCTGGGATTCTTCAGAAAATTCTACCTAATGCTCCTAGATCTAAGGTCAATATAGACAAACCAAAACCAAGTCCCCATGCTGATGTTATAGTCAGATCGATTAATGCTAATGTGGTGAACCTATTGAATCAATTACAGTAGTTTTCTCTACAAACCACTTCTTATACCCAGGTAGCACCATCTATACCTACATCTTTCCAACCTACCTCTATAAACATCGTCCAAACCACTAACCCCAAAGTAAATCAACAATATGATGGGAAGAGGAAGGGATGAGCTAAGAAGAAGAACCATGAAGGAAAAGACAATTCAAACAAACCCAGCAATGATATCGAAGAGGGTAGGAAAGAGTCCAAGAAAAACATAAAATTTCCTTACAAGTTATGCAATGGAGATCATCTGACTCACCTCTGCCCTAAGATGCAAGACGCTCAACACTTATTAGTATAGCAAGGGTCCTCTATCTCCCAAGCTATTCTAACTAACCCTTTTCCCCAAGGGCAGCAATTACTTGCTGGCGCGAATGCTAATGCTGGTACCTCCATCGGGGGCAACTAGGAAGGGGAAAATTTGTCAAATGTTTATATGATGAGCTCTCATATCAACATTGCTATGCGAGCATGTAATTATGGTGAATCAGAAACATCTAAGTCTAAATCTATTCCTGAAGTCACAACACCACTTCATATTGAGCGGCCCTCTATTGATTCTATACCTCGAATACTGAAAGGCTCTGCAAAGTGCTCGATTGTTAACCCTAATGCTAGGGTAGCCCAACACTACTCGATTGTAGAAGATCTGGCTCAAAGTCCTTGTGCTATGTCAACATTGGAGGTACTCCAATCATGCCCTGCTCAGAGAAGTTCTTTGCTTTTGAAAATCGGCACAATAGACCCAAATAATTATTTAGTTCTCACTTTTGATATGTTGAGTATCAAAAAGAGACTCCCTCACCATATGGATTTCGAGATAAAGTCCACATACTGAAAGACCAATATTTTCGGAATGTTATAGATGAGGGAGCTTCCACATGCGTGATGTCTATGTCATGTTGGTAGGCCATTGGATCACCTTTAGTTGTTCCTTCACTGACTTTTTGATGACATCTGATGGACATTCTCATAGGCCGCATGGGATTATCTCGGCCTTTCCTATCTGTGTTGGCAAGAATTGGATTTAAGAGATGCATGCCATAGTTTCATCATTATTGTGCATCCTTTGTTTTCCTCATGAGGGGAGGATTGTTAGAGTTGATCAATTAGATTATTCTCCAGGTGAATCTTATGCAACTTTGGATTCTATCATTCCATTGGTGGAAAATCCCCATCAACCTATTAAGAATTTAGGAGTTGGGATGTACTCTTTGTTAATGGGTATATTCGACCTCCCTGCTCCTACAACTATAATTAATGTGATTTCATTCTCTAGGGACCTTCTCAAAAAGAGTTCTCTCAAACTCATTATTTTTCAAACCCTTGGCCCTTACCTTCATCTACCAACATATTAGATGGAGGGCAGGTAGGTGGAATGGTATTTCCCATGTCTACAGTAGAAATCGCTTATCAATCTATCGTTAACTCTAAAGACAACAATCCCACTCCTTTTTCACTAGAGGATTTAGATGGCGATGTGGCTCCAGCTTGGACCCTCATTTCTACTTCAGCTCTGGATTTCTCGGATACAATCTTACCATCTAAAGAAGAAATGATGGGTGTGGATCGACCATGGGATGATTTACATCATCATTCATATTTTCTCCCTCCATTTCATGAAGTTTAATCTAGTTTGTTTAATCTGTCTACTAGTGACGTTCATATAGTTTCAAACCCTTTGGCTCCAGCACAATTTTCTGCCAAAGGTAACATGTCGGTTATCTCACGAAATGTACCTGTGTACATCTATAGGAATCCTAACGTAATTGAAAATGTCTTCATTAGAGATGACTGTTCCCCTGAAGAAATTCAAATCTACACTGATCTATTCAAATAATTTTGAGATGTGTTGGCTTGGTCTTATGAGGAAATTCCTAGGGTTGATCCATCTATAGTCCAACATGAGATCAAGACATAGGAAAATGCCAAACCTATTCATCAAAAAATTCAACTGGTCAATCCTCAGAAAGTGGAAGCTATTAATGCTAAAGTTACAAAGCTACTTAAGGCAGGTTTCATATACCCCATTCCTCTAACTGAGTGGGTTTCCAACCCAATCCTATTAGATAAGAAGCAACGAATGATCCGAGTATGTATCAACTTTAGTGATTTAAATAAATCTTGTCCAAAAGAAAATTACCCCATGCCTTTTATTGATCAAATTGTTGATGAATGTGCGGGTAATGAAATTTTTTCATTCATGGACAGATTCTATGATTACAATCAAATTACTATCCATCCAAAGGATCAGCACAAGACAACCTTTATTTGTCCTTGGGGCACATTTCCATACAAGAAGATGGCTTTTAGCCTTAAAAATGTTGGAGCTACTTTTCAGTGGGCCATGTCTTATGCTTTCCATGAAATCAAACATGTTATCGAAGCATACTTGGATGACTTAGCTTCTCGTTCTCACAAGAGAATTGATCATCCGAAGCACCTTCGGTTAATCTTTGAGAGATGTCGTTTTTATAAAATCCGGTTGAATCCAAATAAGTGTGTTTTTGCGGTCACATCTGGTCAGCTATTAGGATTCATTGTATCGACTAAAGGGATTCAAGTTGATCCTTTCACGTTTGAGGTAATTATTTAGTTTTCTCCCCCATATTGAGGATATTTATAGCAAATTACACCGAAATTACCAAAGGATTTATGCGTTTGCTTAAGAAAGTTCCATTTTTATGGGACGATTTAGTGCAACGATCTTTTGATGCTTTCAAAAAAGAATTAACCTCTACTCCATTATTGAGTCCACCAAACTATGGTAGAGATTTCCTTTTGTATCTCACTGTAGCAAAATCAACCATCGGTATGGTTCTGGTTAAGGAGGATGATGCTCTCAATGAGCATGTAAGCTACTACTTGAGTCAAGGCTTAGTAGGACCTGAGCTACACTTTTCTCCCATCGAGAAATTGGCCTTGGAGGTTGTCCATGTTGTTCAATGGCTTCGTCATTACATTTTCCTTCGCAAAACATTCGTCTTAGCAGCTGCCAATCATTTTCAATTTGTCCTTAGCAGACGAGTGATTGGAAGCAAGTATAATCGATGTATTGTTATTTTGCAAAAGTTCGAGCTCGAATTCTTGTCAGTGAAATCTAAGAAGTCATTAGTTTTTTTGGAATTGATTTCAGAACTGCCTTGTGAGGAAGCTATTGTTTATGAGGAAAAATTTTCCAACAAACATTTATTCCTCATTACTTCACAGGATTCCTGGTACAGAGATATCATTATATATCTTCAGACTTTGAAGTTTCCACTTTCTTTCTCCAAAGATGAGCGTCGAAAGTTACATCACCTTGCTAAAAACTATGTTATTATTGGTGATACATTATATCACAGAGGGGTTGAATCAATCCTTAGGCATTACTTAACTTTGGAAGAAGCTGAGTCAGTACTTAATGATTGCCACATTGGAGCTTGTGGTGGTCATCTATCAGGGCTTGCAACAACCTAGAAAATTTTGTGAGCAAGCTACTTTTGGCCTTCAATTTTCAAAGGCTATATTGATGCGGTCAAACATTTCCATCCTTGTCAAGTTTATATTTAGAAAATGTACACGCATCCAACTCCACTTTTTCCAATTATCATTGTTGATCCATTTACGAAGTAGGGCATTGATTTTACTACCTATAATCCACCTTCGATAGGGAATCACAAGTACATCATTGTGGCCGTAGACTACTTTATGAAGTGGGTTGAGGCCATGCCTACTTTCAAAAATGATAGTGAGACAGCAACCTTGTTTCTCTTCAACCAGGTTATTTCACGATTTGGTATCCTAAGAGCGATTTTCACTGACCATGGCAGTCACTTCCAAAATCAATTGATGACTTAATTGGCTCTCAAGCTGGGCTTCCAGCAGGAGCATTCATCTCCATATTATCCTCAGGCCAATGGGCAAGTTGAAGTCGTGAATAAGTCCCTTAAGACCATTCTGCAAAGGACAATTGATAAAATTCAATCCAATTCACACATCATGTTGTATCCGGCACTTTGGGCATACTGAACCTCAGTTAAGACTGCCATTTATTTTACTCCTTTTCAACGAGTTTATGGGTTGGAATCTATCTTCCCTATCGAATTTGAAATTCCATCCCTTAAGCTAGCTATAGAACTTCTTCCGAAGACAACTAGTCTCAGAGAACACCTCATTCATTGGAACATCTTGATGAGCAACGTCAAGATGCAGCCATAATAAAGAGAGCCCATAAGAAGAGGATTAAAACTCAATATGATAAAGTTGTTTGTCCTTGGATTTTTCTAAAGGCGATCTTCTCTTAGTCTATGACCAAGACAAAGATGCCCTAGGGGCAGGAAACTTCAAATCTATGTGGTATGTTCCCTTTATAGTCAAGCGTGTTCTGAAACAAGGGGCTTATGAATTAATTGACATTGAAGGGAACAAGTTGGCGAAGCCCAGAAATGTGCTCTACCTTTAGAAGTATTTTTCTTAGGCTTCGGCCAAGCAATTTCTTGTTTGTATAAATTGTATCTTTGTACATATCTGTCTGGCATTTTGTGATATCGTTATTTATTGATCTGCTTTGGCAGGTATTGATGGACGATTCGATATATTTTGGATTTGTTGATGGTGCAAGTAGGCACACTCAGAATCTTGCTTCCACAACTTGGGTGATTTATATCCATCTGGCTAGGTGATGGTGTCAAGAGGAGTATGTATTGGCCCTGCTTCGAACAACATTGTCGAATATACTACCGTTCTTAATTTACTATCCGAAGCAATATCTTATGGGATTGATTCGTTGGTAGTTTATCTAGACTCACAACTGGTGGTGTTACAGTTAAATAACACTTATCGGGTTTGCGGTCCTTACTTATATCACCAATTTTTGAGAGTGAGAGTGTCGCAATGATCATTTATTTATATCACATATGTTCACATTCCACAATATGAGAATTCATTAGCAGACTCTATTGCTAATAAAGCATTATATTGGCACATTAATCATTCATCAAATTAAATAACATAAAAAAATAAATAAAAAATCAAAATAAAAAAATCAAATATGTATATATATCATAAAATCGCCTGTATATAGATGGAGTGTTCAAAAATAATATACAAAATGGGGACAGGATTCCCTCAAAATTTTGGCTTATTCCCATAATCATGTCGGGTCATACATAGATCTATCTATCGAGCTAGCTCAGGATGAGTGGTTAAAAATTTAGCCACAGTGTTGGCTACATGCCAAAGTATCCGAACCCAATCCCATGGTACCCCTACCATATGGCATTACATCTTCTCAAGAAGATCCTTTATAGATATAAATGCCTCTCTCTGTCTCAGCTACCATCTCTTTGGTCCCTCTTCCGCGACACTTGTGCCTCGAAAATCCATCAGGTATCACTAGACCCACATCTGGAACATGGTCATTATATTTTGTCAATATTTTGTCTCATCAAAAATATTATTTTTTAAGTTCATTTCATATTAAAAAATCCAAAAAAAAAAAAAAACTCACAAAAACTTAAAAATTGTTACCTATGTCTCCCCATGCCGCATTTGGTGGTAACACTAAGTCTAGATCTCCTCAGAAATCCATGTCAGCATATGGGTTGTCATTGACCGCAATGATTTGTTGCTCCTTCCAGGTGAAAAACTCATCATCAAAAGTCATTTTTGACATGTCAGCACCCCCAAGGTGCTTCATGAAGTCTGCCCATCTATGCATTCGTGGATCTCTAGGGCTATTGATGGACACTGATACTTTGGGATGTATCCCAAGTACATTCTCAAAGAAGAATGAACACAAGATGGTTCCATATCCAAAATTCTTCATTTGACCCTTCTATATAGAGGTCAATTGACTCTTCTTGTTAGTCGGAAGAGGCGTGTACCAGTCAAATACTGTGGTAAGACATTCCACTGCCAGGCTCATAGATATTCATGATGCTTGATGCAGGGAAGTTGACCCACTTACTCGTGTAATGGTAAATAGAAAAATCCTCAAGGATATACTTTCCACATGTTTGATTGGAATTTGACTCCCAATCTTCTCTAGATGTCCAAGACAATATATATGGACATAGTCTTCCATTGAAAAACTACCTCTCGTCCTACTTGTCGAGTGCAAAACCTCCCCTCTTTGGGAGAGACTGGCAATGAAATAGATATCTTCAACCTCAATCCGTAGAGGCATTTGGTCAATCATGAAAGCGTCGTCCTCTGCACTCTAGTAGTGGATCAAAAGTTCTAGCAAGCATGTATTGGCTTTCATATTTGGCATTTTGAAGAATTTGAGTAAGGGACAACCTCTCAGAGTATCCAATGCATTTTGATCATTCATTACCTCATTATCTATGGCGGTATGCTCTCTTTCCCTCCAAGTGATAGTCATCCTGCAAAAAATTGAAGTTTCAACTGATAATTTATATGTTAAAATTTTAGCTCATGTACACGCAGGTTCCCTTTACACACAGTCGCATGAAGGGCCATCGTATACACTGGATACTCACATCCAACCCACGTTTACAGAGAGTTGAATTTTTGGGCATAGTTTCCCATGGTCAAAACTTTGAAAAAACATTTAAAAACTATCATAAAGCATTACAAGTAGGATTTGAGGATTACCTGGAGACTTCGGGGTGATTCAAATGGTCCATTTGCTCCACAACTCTTTGCTGCAAAACTAAATAAAATAACTGTGAGTCCAAAAGTCATTATATAACTTTGAAATTGCAAAATATTTTTTCAAAAATTGAATTTTGTCTCATGGATTTTTTGACCAATGAGCTTGGATTGTCGAGAGTGGGTTGCTTTTATAGGAAATTTTGGAGACTTTTTCGAGTTGTTGTTTTGGTCCCACGACCGCTGACCCGTCATGGCAGGTATTGTTCTCTCACTGGCATTCAGGTTAGGGAAAACCATTTTCCGTTGCATCTTGCATACTAGCCTCCATTCAGCGATACAGTAGTCGTAGGGTCAACCCCATCATATCGTGGTAAACAAACCATTTTCACCCACTGGTTTTTTAAATCATGATGTGATGATAGAGCCATCCTTTACATAGGCATCTTAGTTAGATCCTCGCTGGCATTGGTTGGCCATGTTCTTATACTGAGTAGGTTCAGGAGTCCTCTTTAGTCCCACAATGACTGATGTGTTCAAGACACATTCTCCTTTCTTCCGTGCTAATTTCTAGCCTTATACCTTAGAGGCTCCTTTGTGTTGATTTGTACTACTGCATTGTATTTTGACTATATGCACTTTTTGGCCTTGGGCTAGCTTCACTTGGACTCGTGTCTAAGCTACTTATTTGACCCTATATTCTACAAAGTCAACCATGCAAACAATTAGCTTCTGGAACTTGACACATCCTTTTACCCATGGAAAGAGCATCCCTTTCAGTGTCCTTGACCAATTTTGCCTCCTTGCATTGAGCATAGGAATGTTCCCCTCCCAGGAACTAGATCATATGTTTCTCTGACACTCATTCTTTCCACTATACTATAGCATTCTTTTATTCTTTTTCCAACTTAAATAAAAAGACAAAAAAAAAAAAAAATTATATATTCGAAAAGGAGAGGGAATGGGACGACATTTCCATATTTTGTTGGCAGCTAGAGTCAATGGTGTCACCCTTGAACAAAGCACTCAAAAGAAAGTCTCTTCTCCATTGGGGTGGGATTTAGTTTGACTTAGGAGTGCCTTAACCTTGTTATTGACTTAGTACTCCTCTGATTGGTTACCTTTTCCAATCATAAGGAGAGTTTGCTTATGCCTCTTGCATGACAAACTTGTACAAATTTATCATATGTTGTCATATAGTCATCATTGAGTCGTGCTTTTGTTCAAGGGAAGTAAACCTCAGTCAGCCTCTCTGCGGTGTCTCTTGACCTATTCTTTAGTCAGCTATCCCTAGTTGTTAGTGTCATGTTTGTCATCACATCAATTATATTGGTCCTTTGCTCATTTCGGTTTGAGATGGTCTCCATTGACTTCTTGCTAGCGGGTCTTTTCCTTATCGACTACGAGAAATTGCTCTGCGGGAATATCTAGAGCCACAACCTAGTCCTATTTTCATTATTGATAGGTCACATTGTGCTCAACATCGATCAGTATCATGGGTCTTTGACTGAGTGGTTTCACTTGTGTTTGACATCAACTTTCATTATCACACATTGGGATTTGTGCAGTCCCTTGGTTTCCATTTGACCCTATTGATGGATTCATTGCTTCTGTGTCAGCATTCACTATTGGTTGGTTCCAAGGGTTTTTACTGTGTGTTAGCTACATCTTGTGTACGCCGGAAACATGCTTTGGTTGGGTTACTACATCTTTTTCATCTGATTCCTTACACATTATTGGCCTACAGGTTACACTCGCACTGGATTGATGAAGGATGCCTTAATGCCTTCCTTCTAGCGGATCTTTTCCTATCGAATATAGATCATTTGCTCTGGGAAAAATATCTAGAGCCCATTTGGTAGTACCTTGGAGTTTGCAGTCATCAGTGGCAGATTCCTTCACTATCTACAGTGGGAAAGCATCATTGTCTCCTGATTGATAGATTCTTTCAAGTGTTCCACTTCAGCTCATTCATTCGCACTTGTTAGATTGTACTGGGTACCTTGACTCTCATTATCATTATCAACGAGTAGTCTTTCATTTGTTAATGGTATACATCAATGACCGATAATCAAACGATTTCTCACGTGGTCAACCTCAGATCATTTATTCCCATTGTGTAGAAATGCACCACAGTGGTTAGTGAAGACCTCGAGTTGCATCAGCATGTTTTGGTTCACTTATCAGTTGCTCCTGTTGCTGCTAGTTGACACCATCCGCCTTATATGTTGTAGTTCTTTAGAATGGCATCTTATATGTTGGAATCCGAGTTACGATGTAGTATCATTTTATTCCATCATGTTCATTTTTTACTATTGGGATCATTTTTTGACATCAGTGATTAGCTTCATCCTTTAGCATCATTGATCGTCTTCTTATATCTAATATTCATACATGTACTTTTTCGATCATGATCAGATGATCCATTATGTACTTTCAGTTCCTTTATACTAGTATACATATTGGATCCACTTGTACTTGATATGCAGACATGCTTTACCTTCTCTGAGCATGGGTATGCCCACCTTAACAATTTCTTTCTGATCTCTTTTGATGGCTTGGTAGGCTAAATTTTGGTGAATTCCTTCTCAGTCTCGACATGATTCTTTCCATACACTTAATACATTTTGGCCATCATGTACCCCTTCTGGCCTCATATATTAGGGGGCATCTGTTATAGCACCATTTGCCACTCTTGGTATATATGATGCTTTATTTATGGCCTAGGGCAACCCCTCCTTCCAGACTTGGTCCAAATATATAAAAAACAATGTTTTATTCCCTGTACACTTCTTTTCCCTGAGCTAAAAGCGTGTACATGTAGGTCAGTCAATACCCAACCCATGTATATGTATTAAAACACTTAAAAAAATAAATTTCCTTAATTTTGGGTGGAGTTCACGTGTTTTACCTATTGATTACCTCCTATTGCCCGTAGCCCAACTGTTTCCCAACTAAAAAACTAATTGGGAGAGGTATAAATAGACCTCTATGGGAAGGCCTTAAGGAGAGAAGAAGAGATAGAGTTATTATACTAAGATTATCCTTGATTGAGTCTGATGAATCCTTGTGCCTCATGCACCTCCCCAAGCTTCAAGAAACCCTAGTTTCCTTGATTATAGATATCCTTCCTTTTACTTGAGATATCATGGTGTTGGTGATGGAAGAAGATTGTTGAAGGCCGGGATAGGATGAATTTAGAGGACGGTTCTGCTTGGAGCGAGAGAAAGACTCAGGTGAATTCTCTCCATGTTATTTATAGCTTACTGCAATAAAAAAAATGTTGCCTTGTTTCCGAAATTAACTATGTCTATGCATCAAATTATTTTTAATTCATTTATGAATGTCGTTTTGATGTATGATCAATCATTTTTTTATGTTATATAAAGTCAATTTTGTGAATATTCTTTACTTCTATATTGCTATGTATATTCGAATTGAATGATTTTCAAGTCTTAAGAACATTGAGAGTTGCAGAGGGTTTGAACCCTACAGGACCTACTTGAACAAAGGAAATCTGGGTATGGTCACTCTTACATAGTTTGATAATATAAGCATCTTGCCTAAGTTGTTTGAGTATTTCTTGTTGTAGTTTGCTTCTGCTCTATTGGGATTCTAACCCAAAGCCCTAAGGTGCTTTCACCCGAAACAAGAAGTTATGTTAATTTATGATTTCTTTCACTATAAGGAAACCCTCAATTTATATGAGGGGATTTTATTACGGCTATGTATTATTCTTGTGAGAAAAAGAAAATTGACTATGTGAGAGTGCATAGAAACTTACAATAGATTTGTTGTAGGTTGTATCCCTTCAGTTTACTAGATAATATAAAATGAACGATTGATTGTTTCTCCATAAATGTAGCCCAAATTAGGTGAACCAAGTATGTTTGTGCCTATCTTATTTTATGCATTCCTATGTTTATTTTTCTACAATATTTTATGTGTTTCATTACTCTTTTATCTAATTTCTACCAATTAATATTAAAATATAAATCTTCATCCAATATTGATCCATGGGTTCATGTTCCTATATTGAGGGATCACATGTCCAACACCAAGGTATTAGATAGGTGGAATCAAATGCACAGACACTTTAAATTTGGATGGGTGTGGATAGTTGTTAATCATATTTTTGGGTCTCTACAATCTCGTTTGGAGCTTGGGGATTTAATGAAGTTGGAATTTCGCTGCATAGGAATTAATTATCAAAGGGAGTGTCTAACACAAAGTATGTACAGCAATAATGGTCTCCTTGAAGTTGATGCGTAATGCAAGAGTTCAGCAGGGCTAGGTAGGAAAAGATATAAATAGGACTTAAACATCACTGTCTTCCTAGAAAATTGGGTCTAGATTTTAATAAGTTCTAAAGGGAAAGAGGATAATTGTGATGGTTTCCAAATGGAGCTCCCATTGTGAGTAGACAATGAAGTATTCAGCCGACACTTGGATGATATGAAAAAACCATGAAATTCGTTCTTTCTCTGCTTACTAGACAAGGGGAAATGTGGAAGGTAGGAGAGAAATCTCACTTAGCTCTGTTATATTAGAAATTTGGTCTTTTACAAAGAAAAATGGATCACTTCCAATTTTATGTTGGTCGTTTGATCCTTAAGATTGATAAGTTGATCCCTTTTAATGAAGCATCATTTTATGAAGAGAACAAAGAATCATTTCAAGAGACTAAAGCATTCTAGCTTGAGGTTCTAGCGAAGCAGGTGAGGAGAATTGAAGAGATATGTGAGGATTTCTCTTTCGTTTTGTTGCTACCATTGTAGGAAGAAATTGAAAATACAAGAATGGTATCTCTTGGTGCAACGGTTCAACATTAGTTTTATCTTTTATTTTTTATATATTTTATGTAAGAATGGAATAATATTATGGCCCTTCTGGCATATACATAAGAGACGTTATATTAGAATATCCATATGTAATTAAAGTGTTGGGAGTTTCAAGGATTTTTTCGTCACTTTTAAATTGAGTAGATGAAGATTTTTATCAGATGTAAAAGTTTCTAGCCTTCAAACTAGATTGATTAAATAGAAAGAACCTACATTTTTCATTGAAAAAAAATTAGTGGTGAAATTTGAACATTTGATTGAAACCCCATGAAGACATTAAATTAATTTCATACTTATTTTTTTCTAGAAGAAAAATGCCATTCTTTTCTATTGAAAAAAAGGAGTACATGGCCAAGATAACTGACAACTATGCATTTATATGACAAAACTTCTTATCAGGAGAGAAAAAGTATAATATAAGGAAAATTACATAAACATTGTCCAAATATGCTAGCAACATCCACTAAATATAAAAAGGGTATATAGGAAAAATACTAAAATAAATTTGCTATAAAAAATTTCTCTATATGCAAGATACATTAAGAAAATAGTTATGGAAGGATGTCAAACTGAGAAGCACAATGTTGCCCAAGAATTGTTGACAATAGTGTGGCAAAATCCGTGGGCATGAAATAATTTTAGTGCTTATTTAGTAGCAATTTGTGGCCACTAATTTAAATCATATCTACTATTTAATTATGTACATTTTCCATTCCACCTATTTTGTCCTTTTTCTTTTATTCCCTCCATTCATGAACGTTCAGGTTGTTGCTTTCAATTATAAGGAATTGATGAGCATGCTAAAATTTCCGTTATTTCCTGGGAGAAAAATAGAAAAACCCACATGCATAAGACAAGTTAGTAGCAAACCAGCAAGATATACCTTGATTTTGAAAGGAAGTTTCTAACTGATCCAGGGGTGGTTATTTAGCATACTTGCAGGCCCAATATTGAATAGCATGAAGCTATGTCAAACCATTGGGTCTAGCCCCTCTCATATCATTTCATGGCTAAACTTCTCACATATATACAATAGATATGGACTTCCCATCGTTGATGATTCATATTCTTGATGGCTCATAGCATCATGGCCATGGTCATTGTTCTACACCCATCCTGTGGCTTACAATTCATTTTTCATCCGGTAGCTCGACGCCATCCTCAAGCCTATGGCTTGTGAGTTTGTGGAATTACTATGAATATGCTTACTATGAAATATGACAAGAAATTTAAAATGGTAAACGTAATCAATGTTATGGAGCTATGAGGTTTCGAATCCTAAAATTACTCAAATTGTAGATGGATAAATCTAATTACTCAAATTTGAGCTAGAGAAATTGAGCAACTTACCACCATGATCAATTTCACTTCCACTGCTTAATGAAAAGCTAGTTAGATCTACCAAATAGCCTTTCTTCCATGATCATTTTTTATTTTGTATTAATGCCTTCCTAAAGAAAAAACCCCAAATTATCTTGCCTTTATCGTTGAACAAACCACAAATTCTCACAACCTCATTGCTCAACAATACCTTAAATTTTCATGCCTTTGTCATCAACAAAACCTAGAATGCTCATGCCTTTTTCACCTTCGTCATATTCCCAAGGGCTAACTTAGGAAATCAACCTGCCCAAAGGTCTTCATTAATAAAAAGGTTTGGAAGCTAAGAACAAAGCTACTCTTGCTCATGTTTGCAGTTGGTAAGTGAAAGCGATACCCTAGGTCCCTTTGCAATGTTTGATTCCTAATAACTCGTGCTTGCTACGAAGGCTGCTTGATAGTTGTTCATTCTTGTGATATGCGTACCTGGAAAACCAAAATTGTTCCTCCTTATGTTATGCCTACGAAACCCCAAAATTTTCGTAGAAAACTCCAAATTCACCTCCACGCTATGCTTGTTATAGTTGAAATAAATAAATATTATAATTTGTATTTCAAATAATTTTTCATTTTATTTTTATAAGTTACCATTAAATGGTTATTATTAGGAGATACAATGGTTAGGAATGAGGGGAAGGATGGAAGGGGTTTTAGATCTTATATGGATTGCAAGGCTTATAGGGTAATTATTATTAGACTTGAAGGTTATTTATAGTGGTAAGGTTGATATTTAATAAAAGGTTTAAAGGGTATAAAAATTGTAAGGATGGGGTATAGGAGTTATGAAAATTCTAAGCTATATGCTATCAGGATTAGGATTTATATTTATTGTTAGATAATTGTTCATATTGTAGGTGATAGTGTTTGATTTGTATTGGTTATGGTTTATGTTTATGATTATGTCATCCAAGTTAGGTATTATATTAGACATATAAATGTTAAGGGATATAATGTCTAGTTCTAGGTGTTAAGTATAAGGGTTAAAATTGAAATATTTTATATGGATTTTATGGGATATAGAGATTACTCATTATAAGTGTTAGCGATATCAAGCATTATATGTGGTATGGATTATAATGATAATATGATATATAGATTTTTGGTTATGGTTCTAGATTTATATAGGGATAAGGGTGATACATTTTTCTGGATTATTAGTGTTATGGGTTACAAATAAAGAGATATATGGATGTGATTTCAATGATTAATTCAAATTTTATATTGTGCTTATATTTTAAGGACTACGAGTTGAGTTTTATATGTAACATAAGTTACATGGTTTAATGGTTAGGTGTTATTGTGACGAGTGATTATAAGTATCGAATAATAAGTGCATTAAACGTTATATTATCAAATAAAGGCTTCAAGGATTAAGATTTCAATATTGAGGGTTGAAGATTTATATTAGGTAATAAAGTGTTTGGGGATTATGGGTTTAGGAGTTATCAGTGTTATATGGATTATGTGAGTTAGGGGCATGGGGAATTATTAGGTGTTAGAGACGTATGTTACTAATGTTGTAGGGTTAAAGCATTCAAGGGGAAGTAGGGACTAAAAATTACAAGAGGCATTGGATATTAGGTTTAAGGATTATCCCCCAAAATTTAGGTTGATGAATTAAACCATAAACCCATAAAATATTTCAATTAGGAGGAGACAAGATTAGGATAAGAGCGATAACAAAATTCTTTTTGTTAAATCTCATCATAGACACTAGTCTTTAACTCCACTTCAATATTGTGTTGGTGTTTTGTTATTACGAGAATGGAGAAATTTATGGTTCGAGGAGGACATGTGATGATGATTGGTATGTTGTTTATTATAGTAGTTTCTAAGGTTGTTTCTTCTATGATCACACCTTGCCACCCACATAATTTCATCTCCTCGAAATTTATGTTATAATTTTGTTGAATTTTGTGTGTGATTCATATTTGAGTCTTGAAACCCTCCCATGACTTCAGCACATGCATCTACTATAACCCTGTGAAGTTCTATTGCATACAAGCATAAATTGGAAAATTTTCAATGTTGGCCCCATTCACAGCCCCCTTTGTGCAGGTTTAATTAATTAAAGCGTAACTTCCAACTTGTGAGGCACATTTTTTGTTTCTTTATCAATTTGATCTCCACTAATTTGATATTTTGGGAATTCTTATTTCAATTCATGTTCTCCATAATATAGAATATGATCATTAGGACATGCATGAATAACTTGATAATCAATTCCATAATCTTTCATAATGGACGTAAATCAATGTACGTGGAAGGTAAAATATTTGACTATGGTAACAGAAAATCACCTAAAAGTCTACAACATAAGTAAAAAATCAGTATTGCTTAATATAAAGAATATTAATCGTACATATTGCAACCAAATTTTGCAAAGAGAAGACTTTTTTTCTAGCCTTCATAATGAGGTTATGTTGCCTTCCCAATTAGAAGTCTATCAAAAACACCATCTACTTGGTCATCATCATCCATTCCAACATTAATAAATGTCTCTGGGATCGATATATATGTCCCCTCTTCTTCAACTATGTTATTAGCATCATCATCTTCTTCCATAAAATCATTAACTTCATCTTCAATATTCGCTCCATGTTTCTAAACAGGCGCTTGTATAATGGCCATGTCATCTTGATCCATGGCCAATTCCCTAGGGAATTTTTTTTATAATTACAAATAGTCAAGTAATATTAATTTAGAATTATGATGTAGAATTTAAACTGCTCAAGAAGTTTTAATCTAAATCAAGTGACATAATCCTACTCTACTAATCTGCAAAATTTAATTCACAATCTAGAACAATAATATGAAGATGGTTTTGTGATGCCCGGCAATGAGGTGGAATCATTGTTTTATGGGTTGAGATGGGTGACCTCTGAAATCCCTAGATGGTTTTGGATTGATGTGTTCTATGAGATCCCACATTTATGCTTGGAATATGGCACAGTGATGAATGGCTGAAGAGAGCTTTAGCTCAGCCATTCTACGGTCAGGTGGAACGTGGAAGTCCCATCCCGGGTTTGGATTTTGCATCATTAATATGAGGTTATTTTTCCTTGTATTTCTATGATTATTATAATGGTTTATATGTGGATCATCTGGTTATGATTTCATTGGTATTTATGTTTCTATTATGTTGGTTATATATATATTTTTATGTGAGTAGCTATGTATGGCTCTCATGAAGTTTTTACTTGTAAATGAATGAACAATCTATCTATGACCTAATGGATGAAATGGAAGTCAATGTGTTGAGGCATCAATGTCTCTTAGTAATTCTCATGTAATTATGAGAACCCTATGCTTAGATCTGTTATTTACACCTATAGATTACATATTCATGATATGTTTGACGAAATTATTGTCGTGGCTAGTAGGGGTCTAGTCAAGTTCTTATTCAAGTAATTACTTTTTCGTTATAATTTCCCTCTTATCTTACTATTCTAAAGATAGCATTATATTATGGGTAGTGACCTGGGATTTGGGCCTGAAAAAGTGACTCAAATCCCAAGGATGTTGGCACAATACTATGCAAAAAAGTCCCTAGACACTGCCTTGCAAGCCTGTGAGAGCTTCTAGAGGTCCCTAAATGTTGGCATGCCCATAGCACGAGAGAATCCAAAGGTCAAGTGGTACAAAAATTCAGTGGGACCCAGGGGCTAGTTGGTAGAAAGGTTGGATTGGTTCCTGAGGGTCCTAATTCTAACGTTGAATGTTTGTATGGTGTGTTTCTATCAGTTACACTTTCTTAACATGACTTAGGAGGTTGAATCATATCATAATGGCCTATCATCTCATGTTTACCCTAGTTGGTTAGTTTCTTGGGTAGATGTGGGAGGAGGGTGTTACATTGATAATTGTATTTATTCATTAATACATTAAGTCCACCCCATATCATCATTACATTATTCAAATCTACACCATCATTCATCATCATATGCAATTATATAGAAAGAACAACATCATCATCATTAATGCAATGAAACATTAAGGAACAATAGAAGAAACGCATGCACAGATAGAGACACCGAGATTGGTCGAACAACAGGGAAAACCCACTATGGGAAAAACCCTTGAAAATATTATTCTTCTTAGATTGTCATCAAATGATTTAGCAAAAGAGAGTACCATGATCCATAACTTTATCTATGCAACAAAACAAATATGATATCCATGAAACAGATCTAATTATGCTTAAAATCAGGACCCTCATTCTGATGGTTGTAATGTGGTGTCACTGACTGTAGTCAACTACTGCATATTGTTATCACTATCCTAAACAATGTTTAAAATTGTTTTCACTAAGCGAAATCTTCATAATATTGAACTCCAATCTTTGAGTCTCGAACATAGGGACGAGGAGCTATGTGAGCATCTATAGTAGTCCTACACACTCTCTGCAGAACTGGAAGACTGCGTTCAGAATAGATATGGATGCTCATAGGTTAAAAGATGAGGAAATATGAGGTCAAACATACCTGGATATTCCTCAAGCTATGGACACTCTCATAAGGATTCCGTGCGAGAATCTATGGCAGCCTATACGTTCTCAGGACCACTCTATGTGAGCGTCTGGGGACTGACAACTCCATATCTGCGTCTGAAACCTTGGACACTCCCATAGGCTTTTGTGCCAGTGTCTAGGGCTCTCTAGACGATTTCTAGACTAATGTGTGCCGGAATCCAAGGACTAAAATTCCCAGTTCTGTGCCAACATCCAAGATCCAGAAAACCCTAGATTAGTCTGAGCTTCGACCCTAAGATTTCGAATACTTGCCCAAACTTTCCTCTGATAGACTTATGCTAACCAAGAAAATAATAGAATAGAATATGGCTCGATCAAAATATTCAAATGAACTTAAGGTCTCTTCTATTTATAGGCTTTTGTGAGAGTCCACCTAGGGTTGAGGCCGACCTGTCCAATTTAGGGCTGACATAGCACAATATACATGAGTGATAAATAAATTCATAAATCAACTTTTGCTCTTCCAAATAAGGTGATCTTCAGGTTGATTTTGATCCTCATGAAAAGAGGAATCTAATGCAATCATCGCCTCATTCATATGAGTTGTCCATGGTGGAATTTGATCATAGTTGAAAAAATTAGCATTCACATAAATTGAGTTAAAGGTAGATAAACAATCATCAAATTTAAAAAATGAATTAACAAACACTTTTATGACTAAGTATTAATTAAAAATACTTGAACACCTGAGTGAGTTTATCTTGATTTAGAGAATAATTTATCAGAGCAGTCTACTTTTGGAGAAAATGTGCCTCAATATGACAGAGCAAATCATAAATTCAACATTGACCTTTTGTTTCTCTATTGGATTTAACGAGGTTTAGTCCAATATTATCCAAATATTAATCTATTATCTACTTAATAGGGATGACCACATGAAGGTGTAAACTCTTATTCCCCCCCCCCCCCCCAACGTCGCTCTCAATTCCCTAGTACCCAATCAATCTACTAGAAAATAGTTGAAATAAAAAAAATTAGGATTCATGGATAGACACTAGAAAAACAAAAAAACCATAAAGAAGCATATGTAGTTTTGTACATAAAGAAACATATAACATTCATTCATTCATTAATCATAGACACAAAACACTTATCTCAATAAA
This sequence comes from Pinus taeda, assembly GCA_000404065.3. Taxonomy (NCBI): domain Eukaryota; kingdom Viridiplantae; phylum Streptophyta; class Pinopsida; order Pinales; family Pinaceae; genus Pinus; species Pinus taeda. The sequence goes on along the minus strand of APFE031713385.1, from coordinate 31,892 downwards.
TTTAATCATTAAAAATATGTCTTCATAACATGGTAGATGATGTTTCTAATTATATAACTAGTAATCCATTTCTTTTTCTTTTTCTTCTCTTTTGAATAGAATTCGGGAAATGACTTCACCAATTTCTTCTACTTCCCCTTTAGTTCTTATCGCCTTTGTAGCTTTCATTAATGACCTGTTCTTATACTCATGATGTCATCAAGGCTGCTACAAGAGAGGCAGGTCATCAACTGCAACAAGAAAGAAATGTTAAATTAATATTTTTTATTGCTATTATTACAATTATTTCATTAATAGAAAGATCATTAGAGTGTTCTTTACTTGCTTCAATAGTGGGGGAAAGCAGAGTTGTTTTTAATTTATTTTTCTTTAGTTGTAAATATATGTGGTATATTGCCTATTATGATGTTACATGTTGTGTCTAGTTATTTGATAATGATTCTTATATCATTACTGAATAAACTAGGTCATAGAAAAGAGTTTGTGAAAGATTCCATTGGAATCCCAAATATTCTATCGGTGATGAGCTTCATAGATGGAATATTAGGTTTTATAAGAAGACTAAGTGGGTTATAGTATTCATAGAACATCTAACAATGTTATGTAAGATATTCCCTAGAATATTGATTTTCCTCACAATTATAGTATGCAGGTTAGCTTAGGCCTTAGATCATCATGGGGAGGGTTATATACTCCCTGGAGCTTACCCTGTGTCAACTAGGTGAGGTATTGGAAATATTCTGAATAAGTGAATTCCTAATATTCGAATGTCCATATGCAAAAAATGATTGGCTGATTTGTAACTTACTTGGTTACTAGATCAAGAGAATATAAGGAGACTACAATGCTATATGAAAAAGGAATACATACACCTATATACAAAGGAAAATATGTTTTGTTTTTTTTTGTTTTTGTTTTTTACCTGCAATGATTTATTCTTGATGTTGGATGCAAATTGTGTTTAATTGCTTGCATTTTACATCATGACTCTAATAATCTAGGGGGAAATAGATTATTGGTTTGATGAGTGGACTTACACTAGTTTAGGTGAGCCTAAAGATAAAAAAAATCATAGGATGAGGGTGTTTGAGGGAAGCTCCTTGCTCTAATGTGCTTCATGAAGATTGAACATTTAGCTTGTTGGCTTAGGGGATTAACATTTTCGAAATTGTTTTTGTACTTTATTAATAGTTGGATGAGATGAATTAGTAAATATTTACATTTTGTGGAGGAATTTTGTGGTAAGTTAATCATATGAATATAAGCTATGCATGATGGAGCTTATATCTATTCAAAGGCTTGTGCCTCAATTCAAGTTAGGAAAGAAATATGACATTTAAAAATTGTATTTGAGTTGATATTTTCAAGAGTAAAACCCCTAAAACCTCATCATATCTCATCCTCATCATTAGGATATCACCACTATGCAACATATCCATATTCTTTTTGGGGTCAACTTCTTTTCCACCACACAATATCAACAATGCTACCACTCACCAAGGGGATAATTGATCACAAATTCTTATATAATGTCTTTTATTCTTATTAATAACTTGATAATATACATGAAGGAGGGGATTTGAGATATGTTTAATTATTTTTACTCTTGTGAAAAAAATTGTACTGTAGATTATATCCATGACTAGTTATTTCCCTGAATTTCGATGATGGATGTCAGATTGAGTGTGTTAACTAACTTCATGAATACCCTCCCCAACTCTCACCTATAAGGCCTTTGATGGTGCCATGGGTTCATCTTCTAATGCATATTAGGATTCAGAAACGAAGGTGGTGAAAAACTTGGCATCTCCTAACATTTATGGCAGAATACAAAATGGTATGCTCATATAACTACCCGATGAAAGGATCTACAACTTATATGAAATTCCCTACATATGACATTATGTTTCAGAGTAGGCGAGAGTTCAAAATTTGGTTAAGGATTTGGGATCTAAGCTCCATAGAAGACATTTTGGTATGAAGTTTAAAGTCCAATTCAATAAAATCTCAAGAAACCAATCATGGGTAGGGAGATGACCATTTTTTATTGCAACATCCCCCATCATTTTTGTCGAGTGGTTGTAGACATAAAGTCGTATGAATTCAGGGTCACAGGTGATAATCTTTAAGCTTTGAGAAACCTCCTCAGTTGTCACTTCAAAGATCAGGAGGATGTGAATTTTGGGCTTCTAGGAATGCAACTTCAAGGCTCAGTGTCACCCGAAATGGACACAATTTTAGATTCTCCCTCTCTCTCTCCATCTCAGACAATAACACTGCATGACCACAAATGCAATTGATCATCGAAGCATCAAAATACCCACATTGATCCTAAGGAAACTCAATTTGGAAGGGGTCCCTCTAATAGTAAAAGAAGTCATCAACTCCCAATGTAGCTAATGTCCTCTAGCTAGCTAACTCCAATGGTGAACCCTCTTCTTGAAAAACTCCAAACAATAAATAAAAAATTGTGGAAAAATTGTGTTTTCTTTTACAAAGAGTCATTATAATTCCCAACTTCTCTAATCCATTACAAACACATAATTCATTCAAATCCTTGAAACATACTTGAAATTTTAAATCATTACAAACAATATGCAAAGAAAATGAGAAAAATTATATGTAGCAAATGAAGCTTGATTATCGTATGCAAGGTGTATAGAAAACATCAAACTAATAAAAAAGACACTAAGGCAAATATACCCTCATGGTGTTAAAATATATTAACTCACAACAATATAGCTAAAATTATATTATTAGTTTGTACCCTACGTTAATCCAATCTCCTATTCTTCATAGAATAAGCTTGCAAATTCTCAAGTTTGAGGTTGCCAAATTTTACCACATCAAAAGACATCTTAAATATGTCACAGATTTATTAGCGAACCATGAAGTCAACCTCGAGAAAGGGGTGATGGAATAAGATGGCCCAAGTTAGGTAGTTCAATATATTCCATGAATAATCAAAATCCATTGTTGACCATAGGGAATTTAAATCAAATAAATAGCATTAAAGGTATAATGTTTCAAATGGAGACTTGATGGCAAGCCATCAAATCTCAAATTAAGCTATCAATAATCTTAATGTTGGATGTGGATCCTAATTATCTTCCTTATTCATAGGCCTTTGTTTCATCCATGATTGGATGCCATTTCTTGATGAGTGTGGGGGGGAGCTTAACCCCCCCCACTAGTTCCATCATGGGGGTCCAAAGGGGGATGGCGACAGCAACCTAGCCACATCCCCCCCCCCGCCCCCTTTGGTGGGGGTTCAGGGGTAGCACTCTTGAAGCATAAATTAGATTACAAATTTTCCTTGGAAAATATTTTAACTTTGTAGTCAATATGGGTCATTAATTAGGCAGAAGAATTTACAATAGAAGTTACATTAATTTATGGTTTTTTTCCCTAGAAGGAAACCCTCAATTTATATGAGGGGATTTTATTGCAGCTATGTATTATTCTCTGTGAGAAAAATATAATAGACTGTGTGAGAGTGAATAGGAAGTTACAATGGATTTGTTGTAGGTCGTATCCCTTCAGTTTACTAGATAATATAAAAGGAAGGATTGATTGTTTCTCTGTAGATGTAGCCCAAATTAGGTGAACCACGTATATTTGTGCCTATCTTATTTTATGCATTCTTATGTTTATTTTTCAACAATATTTTATGTGTTTCATTACTCTTTTATCTAATATCTAACACTTAATATTGAAATAGAAATATGCATTCAATATTGATCCATGGGTTCATGTTCCCTTATTGAGGGATCACGTGTCCAATGCCTAGGTATTAGATAGGTGGAATCAAACACACAGAAACTTTAAATTTGGATGGGTGTGGACAGTTGTTAATCATATTTCTGGGTCTCTACAATATCGTTTGGAGCTTTGGTACTTAATGGAGTTGGAATTTTGTTGCATAGGAATTAATTACCAAAGGGAGTGTCTAACGCAAAGTATGTACAATGATAATGGTCTCCTTGAAGTTGATGCACAATGCAAGATTTCAGTAGGGCTAGGTAGGAAAGGATATAAATAGGACTTAAACATCAATTTCTTCCGAGAAAATTGGGTCTAGATTTTAATAAGTTCTAAAGGGAAAGAGGATAATTGTGATGGTTTCCAAATGGAGCTCCCGTCGTGAGTGGACAATGATGTATTCAGTCGACACTTGGATCATATGAAAAAAACCATGAAATTCATTCTTTCTTTGCTTTCTAGACAAGAGGAAATGTGGAAGGTAGGAGAGAATTATCAATTAGCTCTGTTATATTATAAATTTGGTCTTTTACAAAGAAAAATGGATCACCTACAAGTTTATTTTGGTCATTTGATCCTCAAGATTCATAAATTGATCCCTGTAAATGAAAAATAATTTTTTGAAGAGAACAAAGAATCATTTGAAGAGACTAGGGCATTCTATCTTGAGGTTCTAGAGAAGCATATGAGGAGAATTGACGAGATATGTGAGGATTTGGCTTTTGTTCTGTTGCTTCCATCGTAGGAAAAAAATGAAAATACAGGAATGGGAGCTATTGGTGTTGTTGGGTGCTAAAAGGTGTCTTTTAAAACTCATGATTACCTCACATTAATCATCAACCTGGGTATGTCCCTTTATTCCAAGAGTGTACACAATATGTGCATGCCATGAATCCAGAGAGTAATATTTCTTCAAAATGAAATATAAAATTTTGATACAAGAGTAAACAGATGCATTTATAAAACTCAAATTGCAACTGTGAAAGGAAATATTACATCCAAGCATCAAGACTTAATCATCTGTTGAATTCATAATCAAATCTCAAACAAGAAATTCAATTGACAATAGCATCAACCAAGAGTGTAGTAGCATTAACCAATCTCTTCTAGCTGATTCTATCTAAATTGCACTCAATCTCAATTAAGCATTTCAAATGGAAATGATGTCAACCGAGAGTTCAATAGCATTAACTAATCTCTTTCAGCTGATTTTATAATAACCACACTCTTGAAAGAGTCAATGCCTCAACTGATAATCAATTTAATCTATAGTAAGCATGAATAGAATCAAATGACAATGCTACAAAGATGTAAAGAAAATGTACCAAATTCAATATAGGAAGTAGTAAATAGCAAATAAGATAAACTCACAAAAAATGGGAAAAATATCAAACCACACAAACTTGCATGAATTAGAAATATATAACACAAAGGATAGTAGTTCGATCGACTAGAGGTCGGGCCCTTAGGTACCAGCGAATACTGCTAAGCTACTTCAAAGAATACGAATGAACAGAAACGTAAATTATATATTAACCATTGAACTCAAGTCTCATTACAATACAGTTGTGCTCCTCCAATAGCACAAGTCTATAAATTAAAATTAAAATTTCAAATAAACAGAGATCGATCCCCTTTCCTCCTACATTCTTTTGCTTTTATAGTCAGAAAGAGGTAAAGATAAGTGTGATGCCTCAGGATCGGGAGATCCTGATGGATTGTCAACTGAATGCTATCTTTTGACACCCTTCATATTTGTTGATCCTCCTGATTCGTCCTCCGACCTGACATCAACTGTTGCACCCCATTCTTCCTTTCTTGGTTTATGTTGTTCCATCTCTAGGTAACATCAATTGTTCCTTTCATCGTTTATCTGCATAAAAAGGAATAGGAGTTAGTTACGGTGGCTAAATCTTAATCGAGAATAGTTCATCTATTTCTTATCATAATTCATCAATATGCTAGTGTATCAAGATATGAAAGAGATAAGAAAAGAGGAAAAGGGTGATGGAATTAAGAGTAAATACATACCCATTTCGTAACTCAACATACTCCCCTACTTACCCTGTTTCATGTCCTCATGAAAAGTAAATAGTTCTTATGTGGTGCAGTTAAAGAGTAGGTTGGAGAGAAAGCATCAAAAATTGGTCTAAAACCATGATTTTGAGTCAGGAGGGCAAAGGCAGGCCCTTCCTTTCCTTCAAGAAATCCATAGTCAACCTGATACCCTTCAAGGGGATACCAAATAATGGGGCTCCGAAACTGGCATCCTAACCAATAAGGTCCTTCTCTCAAAATAAGATTTCTATAGGTAACCATATGGGCCGTAGCAGCTTTAAAATTTATGTAATTAAATGGTTCCCTATCTTTCACACTATTAGTGGAGATCGTTCATCTGAGCTTAGATGTAGTCATAGATCTTTCTTGAATGGAGAGGAAATATGATATTCCTTTCTGCACAATCTCCTTATGTATGGGCCCTAAAGTTTTAATCACCCCTTCTCGTTTCATCAAACTCTTATGGTTGGAAAACATTTGTAAGGGGTGCTTAGGTTCACTTCTCACCCAAAGATCCAATCCATGTTCTTGTCTTTGAAATGCATTATAAGCTTTAAACCATTTGTGTTGGTTAACTGCAAACGAAATAAAAGCCTGGAATTGAACATCTCCTACAAAAGAGTTAGGGTTCTTTTCCACCTCATTCTCTAATATAAAATTGTGCAAATAAAACTCACAAAGAAGCCTTTGGACCTTTACACCATGTTGCTTGCAACAATTTATAAAATCTTCAATTGTTCCTAATTCAATTGGTTTACCAGCTCTTATAGCTTTGATTTTCAATAACTAGTAGCATTCTAATAAAAACAAGGCATAATTGGTGGTGGGAGACTTGCATGCCAGGACATCCGAATATAGTGAGAAGTTGGTGTTTGTCTGGCTTATGACTATGTCTAGCTTGAACTTGATCTTCTCCATTTTTTCTCCTGCCATTCTACACCTGTCAAAAGTCTTGCTCTCTGTTATAGTCATTTCCCAAAGCTATTCTTTCAGCTCTTGATATTTCTGTCGGGAAACAGTTTCTTGTTCAAATCGTTCCAATGCAAGCTGGGCTTGTGCCAATTCCTCCTGAAGATTTAGTAGAATGGGGTCATGGTGCATCATAATTCCTTTGGCTTGTATGTCTATCTGAGTGCCTATGCTATAAGAGGGGATATTTTTTGTCTATATTTCTTTATTGTAGGAGGTCCAAACCTCTGTTTGAGTAGCTACGTCTACTAATTATGCATGTGGTCCTTCTTGAGTGATGATTATTTGAGTAGATATGAGCTCAGTTTGAGTTCCTGCAGCCCTACCTTCATATAATTCCTTTTTCACGGCCACATTTACTACATCAAGGGTATTGTTCGGAACCTTTCACATTGTGATTTCTTTTATTTTTCTTCAGAGCCTCTTGACCATCTTATGAAGCTTTTGATGTTCTTTTCTTAGCTTCTTCAATTTCGTTCTGGCTCTGTAACTTTTCTGAGGAGTAACTGTTTTGCTAATAGTCTTGTTAATAGCTTTTGTCTCTAAAGAGCCCAGTTGTTCACCCTGGCTTTGTTCCTATAAGATCGTGTCTCCAAATTGGTTATTAGACTCCCGAATAGCCTCTGTCTCTGCTTCCTCTTCTTGGCCTATGTTTTCTGTGTCTAGACCTTTATGACTGTTTTCCACTAGAAGCATGTCACTAAATTGGTTCCCTAATTCCTGAATAGCCTCTATATATGTTTCCGCTTCATGCTTTGTATCTTTTGAGGAAGATAGAATTTTGGTATAGCTAGAATTCCGTGGAGATTGGGTTTCTCCTACGTTAAGATTAAGTGGTTATTCAGGCTGCATGTAGACATTCATGTTGGCCAGGACTTGGGCCATCCCTGCCTCAAAATCATGCAAAAGATTGTCTTGAGAACTCATATTTGGTGTTGGAGGAGGCCCCACTTCGTTTCTTTATTTATCATCAAGATGCCATGCTCCTTCCTCAGGTTCTGGTTCAAGTTTATCTTGTTCTCCTGACTCTAGTTGCAAGTCTTGTATATTTACTGGCTGGATAATTCTATGGGTTGAATAGCGTTGCCTTGAGGATTTTTAGACATTCCCTAATTTGAATTCAACCTTGTAGATCATCTGTGTTTGTGAGGCATGCTTCTTGAAAGGGAAGTCCTTTTTCCTTTTGGAACAGGGTTAGGTTCTGGTAGGTTTTCACCTCTTTCAAGGGCCAATATGAGATCATCCCAGGTTGATTGTTGTTGGGCAAGGTTGTGACTAACTATTAGCCTGATCAGACAATGGTGGCTAACTACTGTTTCTGGATGTTGATACTGTCTCAGCCTCTTGGCAGGGTCATGCAATAATGAATTCAATAGTGAAGGCAAATTAACAGAGCATTTTTGTTTTAAAACTACTAAAATTTTGAGTTGTCGTGACCTTACCATGTATCTACGCCCATCATAGGTAATATAGTTCTGGACAATTCATGCCAATTCTCCCCATGGCTCTCCAAAATAAGATTGCCTTCACCCTTCTTGATTAGCTCTTTTCCTTCGTCCCTAAAAACCTCCATAGCATCATGCAGCCATAATCGCTTGTCAGCCCATACTGGTCCTTCTGCCAGCAACCTACACACTTCTGCTATCACAACATTTGTTACAATGATTTGTCTACCTCTTACCAAGGATTGTCCACTCTGTAGATGGTGTAAAAATTCGATGGCAATTTCCTCATTGGGGGGTTGAAATCTTGTAAAATATGTTGTCCATCTTGCATGAGCTAGAATTTCCCTAGCTTCATTGGAGATAACCAGTGTTAAAGGTTCTCGATGTATTATTCTTCCTCCCATGATGCTTGACTTCTGCAAATTATTAGTGCAGTGGAGAAAGCACAGCAATGAGCAGAGACGAGAGATGGAATAGCCAATGGTTGTAATGACTTTGTCAGGTGATGTTTTATCAACATAAATACCATTATCGAGGAATATTATAATGCCACATGCTCTATGATAATGGGATGTCATATTATTCTACAAAATCAAATGAAAAGATGACAGTGCATCCATGAGTATATTGGAGGTCCTCGCCCCCTCTCGAAATGATAGGTCACCTATGACTGAATGGATGAAAATATGACGTGATCGCGGTGAAGTACATGGGTGATGGATTGGGTAATGAAAGTGGCAGGGTATGTACATTAATGAAAGGATCATAAAAGGATATTGGAGTAATGAAAACAAGGCATGTAGCGAAAATTATTAATAAGTGATAAGATGTCGTGAGTTGATGCGATAAAGAAAAAGGACAACATATGCAGGAGATGATATATTACCACCGTTATTCCACTTGAAAATGTTGTGATCGATTTTAAAATATTAACTCATGCATAAAGGTTCAAGGTAAGTTAGGGAAATAATCTTTCAGTAGAAAAAATAGAAACATAAGAAGAGGGCATTGTAATAATTATTGATGTAGAAAATAAAACTTCACTACCATAAGCAGAGCTTCTATTGCCTGTAGGCATCCATAGCCTCGACAGAGTTGCTTTATAACCCTTGGGAGCCATGGTCCTCTATGTATATTTGGGGAAGTGCATTATGATGTCCATAGTAGAGACCAATGTGCTGGCATGGTAACTAGATGAACACATTTCCATTCACTGGGAAGTAGCGAAAGTGGTCAGGTCGACTCGTGATGAGACATCCTGTTCCAAGGAATTTTCTTCTTAATGCATCCATTGGATCATATCCCTGGTGTGGTGGCCATAGTGGGAATGCCACTTCGCTCCTTCCTTATGATCATGGTAGTGTGGCTCGTGATGAGACCCCCTATCCTCCATCTGTGGAAAAAAATCATAAAATTGTTAGTGAATATATATATATATATATATATTAACACTCCCCATTTTATATATAAAGGATGGCTCGATACTCATTAAGAGTAGGGATGGCAGAAGAAGTTTGAACATATCAATAGAAAAATATATATATACCCATAATCTTATTGATAATAAACAAAGAGAATTGTATGAGACAGGGGAGAACAATCATGGTAAAGATAATAAATCAATTTCATTTATAGTGGAAATGAGGATAGTGAAGTGATATTGATAATTGTGTCCTTTATTTTTCGATCACCACAAAGAAATGTTGTTAAAGATGATAGTATTCAAGATATTTGACTGCTTCAGTAGACTCCATATTTATTTTCCTTAGATATGTATTGTAATTTTATGCCATAAACACGATCATAAAGAGTGAACTGGGATGGGCTAGAATGATCATGCAAAGGGGAGAAAGGGTGTTCTAAAAAATAGTCACAAGGTTTTGTTCCTTGAATGGAACAGCAAAAGAAAACACATGCAGAAAGTGTTGTTCCCTATAGGGAATAGCAGTTGTTCCCTGTAGGGAACAACAAAGAAAAACACACATGAAAAGTGTTGTTCCCTATAGGGAACAATAAGGAAAAACACGCAAAAAGTGATGTTCCCTATAGGGAATAGCAATTGTTCCCTGTAGGGAACAACAAAGAAAAAATACACGCAAAAAGTGTTTTTCCCTATAGGGAAAAACAACTTTTCCCTATTGGGAACAAAAAATAAAAATGCACGTGAAAAGTGTTGTTCCCTATAGGGAACAACAAAGAAAAATGCACACGAAAAGTGTTGTTCCCTATAGGGAACAACAACTATTCCTGGTAGGGAACAACAAAGAAAAATGCACACACAAAAGTGTTGATCCCTATAGGGAACAACAACTGTTCCCTGTAGGGAACAACAGTTGTTCCCTGTAGGGAATAGCAACTGTTCCTTGTAGGGAATAGCAAAGAAAAATGCACACGAAAAGTGTTGTTCCGTATAGGGAACAACAGTTGTTCCCTGTAGGGAATAGCAAAGGAAAACAGGAAAAAAAACTGACAAACAATCATCTCTATTATTATAGGAAAATACAATTGAATAGAAAGAAAACAGAAAAACAATTGTATGTATAGGTTTCAAAAATAAATTCTTTACTGGACTAGTGTTGTCAAAGAGTTTCCTTCTTCAGCGAGAAATTGTGTCGTAGAATCTTCGTGTATCTATTGGCAAAAGGATTCCCTTGTAAGCGGTTTGTTGTAGAGGCGTACTCGATGCCCACTTTCTTTAAAAGAGTAACCAAACCTATCAATGGTGGCTAATTTAAGGGTGCCATTATTGTGCACCTCTTTTATCTCGTAGGGACTTAACCATCTAGTCTGGAGTTTGCTCGGGAAATCCTAGAACCTAGAATTGTACAGAAGTGTCCAGTCACCTTCATGGAATATATTTTTCTTGATGAGGGTGTCATGTGATTTTTCTCTTTATTTTTGAATAAGTGCAATATGTTGAAGAGATGATAGCCAGATTTCATCCAATTCATTTATTTGTTGTAGTCTGTTAATCTGTGCTTCATTCAAATCCAGCCCTACTTCTTGGGCTATCCTCAATGTATGAATTTCAAATTCTATTGGGAAGATAGGTTCCTTACCAAACACCAACTGATATGGGGAGTATCATGTGCTATTCCTCCAAGTCATGCGATATTCCCACAGGGCTTCTGGAAATCGGGTAGCCCAATTGAATCTATGTGAGGCGACTGTCTTTGTTAAAATGGCCTCACTTATTTTCTTGGTACTTTCTACCTGACCGTTTTCGTGCGGGTGGTATGGAGATGTGATTCTATGCAAAATGTGATGATTTTTTAGTGTAGCAACAATCTTATGGCTTACAAATTGTGGCCCTCCATCCGTAATTATTTCTCTGTGCAAGCCATACCACATGAAAATTTCGAAAAGAAAGTTGATTATTGTGTCCTCTGTTGCTCTTGGTAATGCTACTGCCTCCACCCATTTAGTCACGTATTCCATTGCAACCAGTATATATGACTTTTGAGTAGATGGGTTTATTAGGCCAATGCAATCTAATGCCCAACATTCAAAAGGTTCAATGACTAACTCTGGATGTAGGAGCATCTCATTAGACTAGCTAGGGTAGCCCTTTCTTTGGCAATTGTCGCATGCCTTGACAAATTTCTTGGTGTCCTTAAAAATCGTGGGCCAATAATAGCCCATCTGTAAGATTTTATGTCCAGTCCTGTGGTCTGCAAAGTGTCCACTGCAAGGTCCATCACGGTAAGCTTTTAGGATATTGTAGATTTCGTCTTCCCTGATACACTTGCAGATATGCATATCGGCTCCTGTGTGAAAGAGGTATCCTCCAATCCAAGAGAACCAAGTGCTACATTGCACTATTAATTTTCTTTCTTTGGGCGTCAGGTGTTTGGGTAGTTTTCCCACTGCTAAGTAATTCACGACATATACATACCATGGTGTTTTCATAGTCATAGCAAACAGGTGCTCATCGGGGAATTAGTCTTCTACCACCACTGCGCCGTCTATTCTTGGCACACGTGAGAGGAAGTCTACTGCCATATTTTCCTTTCCTAGTCAATCCTTGATCGTTACATCAAATTCTTGCAAAAGGATTAACCATCGTGTCACTCTTCCATTCATAATAGGTTTATTAATTAAATATTTGATAGTAGAGTGATCAGTATACAAGACCACAAGGTATCCTTTTATATAGTGTCTGAAATTGTTAATAACATAGATTATAGCTAGTAGCTATTTCTCAGTCATTTTGTAATACAAATCAGCAGGAGTTATATTTTTTTTGATGTAGTATATCACATAGGGTTTCTTGTCTTCTTCTTGGCCAAGAAATTCTCCAATGGTCGTATCTAATGCATCAAATGAAATTTGGAATGGTAAATCCTAGTCGGGGCCTCGTAGTACTAGGGATGTTGATACTAGTCGTTTTAATTCTACAAAGGAAATTTCACATTTGTCAGTCCATATAAAACCAATATTTCATGTCAAAGCATATAATGGTGCAACAATTTGGAAGACATTTTTTATAAATCTCCGATAATATAGAAAATACCAAAAAACTATGTACCTTTGTTTGATTGTAGGGGGTAGGTAGTAAGAGGATTACCTAAATTTTTGTTGGATCTACCTGAATTCCAACTGTTGATATGTAATGATCTAGGATCAAGCCTTCAGTCATCATCATGTGGCATTTCTCATGGCTTAAGTAGAGCCTAGTAGCAATACATCTTACTAGGACTTTCTCTAGTTTCTGTAATGCCTGCTTGAAGTCATCTCCATAGGGTGTAAAATCATCCATGTACACCTCTCATCCCTCATTTATCAAGTCTACAAAAGTAATAAGTATGGCTCTCTCGAATGTAGTAGGTGCATTGCACAGTCCGAAAGGTAATACCCTGTAAGAAAACATCCCCCAGGGGTAGGTAAAGGTAGTCTTATCTTAGTCTTCAGAGGAAATTTGGATTTGGTTGTAGCCAATGAAGCCGTCCAAGAAAGAGAATAATTTTTTACCTGCCAATGTGTCTAGAAGCTAGTTGATAAATGGAAGGAGAAAATGATATTTTTGCATTGGTTTATTAAGATCTATGTAATAACCACATATACGCCATTTCCCATTATTTTTAGGAACCACAACTAATGGAGAAACCCATTTACTATCAGATATAGGATAGATGAAATTTACATCTAACAGTTTTTGTAGTTCATCTTTAACAACATCCTTTAGGTGAGGGTTTAATCTTCACTGAGGTTGTCGAATGGGTCTCACATCTTTTTTAGTGTAGATTTGGTGCATGCATAATTGGGGGTCAATCCCTTTCATATCTGGGTAATCCCAAGTGAAAGCCCCTTTATATTTCCTATGGATTTGAGTAAGCTTCTGCTACTGGTCATCACTCAGGTTTTTGTTAATGTTAAGGACTTTCCTTGGCTCAATTTCAATGGGTTTGTTTTTATAGACAGTTGTTGTTGGTATTGTTTGGTCATTGATATTTTTTAAAGGATCTTCTTTACTTTCATTATCAAGGACTGCTTCAATCATGTGACATTTTAGATTAGATGCGGCAAATGGGTGATTAATGTATGTGTTAATAATATCATCTTCTATTTGATTCTTAAATTCAATAGCATTTGTTATAGTTAGTGGTGATCAACTATTTTCATTTAAATATGTTACAGGTTTCTTCCTAGTTTTTATTATGGTTAGGCTTGGCTGAACTAGAGGGTATAAAGCTAGGTTCTTCACATTATTTCCTCTGGCTATAGTCATGCTACCTGTTCGATAGCTTATACAAGCATTTGCAGTTTCTAGCCAAGGTCTTCCTAATATTATAGGATGTCCATCTAGTTAGTTTCTAGGATTAATAATCAAGAAATCTGCTAGGTACTCCCAAGAATCTATAGACACCATTACATCCTATAATGTCCCTTCTAGTTTAATAACTAAATGGTCAACAAATTCTAGCAAGGTCGTAGTTGGATCTAAGGCTATGATGCCAAGTCTCTAGCAGGTTATTGTTGTGATAATATTAATGGTTGCCCCTAGATCGACTAACGCATTGGGAAAGGAACATCCATTTATTTGTATTGTGACAATAGGGTTTCCTGGGTCTTCATATTTCACCAGTATCTCTACACCTAGTAATAAATCAAACAAAGTTCCAACTACGTGGATAGTTGGTGTCACCTTTATTTTCCTCGTAGGCATTTTGGTACACAATTCCTTAATGGTTTTTGCATAGATTGGAATGTCCTAAATAGCCTGGAGGAGGGGTATTTTTACACAAATATTTTTTAATTCTCCCAGGAGATCGAAGTCAGGATATTCGATTGGGCAAGGTATAATCAATATTTCTAGGAATGGCAGAGAAGAGGTAATAGTTTGTTCGTGGCTTTTCTACTTGACTATATTCTCCCTTTGAGGTGTTTGTTCTATAGGTAGTGGTTCTTCCAATTGTATATTTTTGTCATCCTCTAGCGTGATTATTCATCCAAACCTCAATTTGAGTTCATTACATTCTCTCAACTCAGTTTCTGGATCCAGACTTTCAATAATTTGTACCGACTGAACTAGTTTGTTGTTAGGATTTAGGTTGGGCTGGGTTGGGAGTTGCGATCGTAGATTGGGTTGAGGATTCTGTTGCAACGTGTAAGGTGCTAGTAGTGTAGGTTGAGGTAGGGGGACTGTCCCTACTAGCTGGTTCATACGTCTTTGCCAACTTGATTTCCAGTTTTAGTTTTATGAAGTGGAGGGGGGCCATTGAGATGGATATGGATTGTTTTTCCAGAATGATGGAAAGTAAGAGGAATTTGGCCAACTATTGTTAAAATTTGACTAGTTGGACCAAGGCGGCATAGAAAATTCTTGTGGTGACCAATTAGGAAAAGGTGGTTGGTTTTTCCATGTAGCTCCTTTGTATTGCTGAGAATTATATTGTGAAGGCTAAAAGAATGAAAATGGGTCGGTAGGCATACCTATTTTCCTTGCTTTCCATTGGTGACACTGGTTTAATAGGTAGACTAGTTCTGCTTCTTCCTCTACCTCCTTGAAGATCGGTTTTAATCCTGGGAGTGATGAGCAATTTCCTGTGGCATGTTCTTTAGTGCATATGGCACAGGTCTATACCATATCCAATGGGCATTCTTTATGGCTATGTTTCTTCCTACATCGAGGGCAAAAAATAACCAAGTTTTGTTCTACTTTGACTTGCTTCTGCTTAGTTTTCATGATGTCTAATTATGTTGTCAAGGTTCCTAGGATATCCGTTTTGAAATCTTCCTGCAGGTTTCCGATTTTAGTACGAGTAATTCTTCCGCTAGTTACTTTGTTGTCCCTGGTGATCGCATCGTGTTCAACTGGTTTCAATCTTGTACTACCCCTCGAGTACCTGATACACAAATCAATAATGTTAGCATAGTCTTCTTGATAGATATCACCTTTACCCATGATATTTAGTGGCTCTATCCACTAGTCTTTCATCCCCTTAATCAGTGTGGTTTTTAGCACATTATTAGGCAGAGGCAGATTTGCATAGGGAGACCTCTGGAGGTTATATTGGAAACACTCCACATACTCTTCCAAAGTTTCGTTAGGCCTTTCTACCATTTGGAATATCTCGTCTTTTAGTTCTATAGGTCTGCAATAATCTTGATATTTTCTAAGGAAGGCAGTTTTGATTTGGTCCCAATCACTAATGGTGCCTCCAACCAGTCCCATAAATGAATGCAGGGCTACTCCCTTTAAAGTGAAGGGAAACACCTTCAATTTCTAGGGGTCGGTGGTGTAATCATAACCACGACATAGGATGTCAAACTCAAACAGGAACGCATCTGGATCTTCTAAAGTTAGTCCATGAAAGGTGGGAATATTTTGAAGAGGGATAGCTTTCATGGGGATGTTGACAACTGTGTCAAAAATAGGATACTGTAATGTAGAGGTCTAGGGTGTTTGTGGATTATTGTCCATTTGCTCAAAGATATGCTAGTACCCTTTCGGGATCTCTGGAGCTAGAGAGTTATACCTAGGATGTCTAGAAGAGGTAGGAATGATCCTAACAACACTCCCTTGATCTGGGACATTAGGTTTCCTCTACTCAATTACTACCTCAAGGGATCTTAGTTCCTCGGATTCCCATGTTTCTCCTTATCCTCCATGGATGTTGTAAGAATTCCCTTCTTGTGAGGGAATTGATTGCAAATTTTCAATATCTTGAGAAATTTGTTTAATCCCTTCAGTTTTGCTATGGACCTCAACGTAGGCTATAGATGGTGAGCCTATGGCCCAAAGGGAGATAGTAGGTTTTCTAGAAGCAATGGGTCAGGGACCTACTGATGGCTGAGATTCAACTTTTCTTAAGATGTCATCAATAAAATTTTATCATCAAAGGGTCACCAATCCCTTAGATTTTTGAAGTTTGGGGTGTGGGATTGTATTGTTTTCTGGTCTTTTCTTCTTAGTCATTCATGCAAAAAATCAAATGTTTATTTCTACCTTAAATTCCTCATAATTATGTTGGAAAGAGGGCAGGGGAGTAGGAATTTTACTTGCTCCATACACAGGTTCTTACCTTCCATTTTTAATACCCGAACCTCTCTCAGCAGACAAACATCAAACACCTACTTCACCTTTTTGTAATTGTGTTGAAAAGTGGACGGAGGAGCAAGCACTTTACTTGCTCATTACGTAGGTTCTTACCTTCCATTTTCAATACCCAATTCTTTCCCAACAGCAATTATCAGATATACATCACTCTTTGTAAAATGGAGACGTACTCCCCGGAAACCGCGCCAAAATGTTGGGTGCTAAAAGGTGTCTTTTGAAACTCCTAATTACCTCACATTAATCATCAACCCGAGAAAGTACTTTTATTCCAAGACTGTACACAATATGTGCATGCTATGAATCTAGAGAGTAATGTGTCTTCAAAATGAAATATAAAATTTTGATACAAGAGTAAACGGATGCATTTATAAAACTCAAATTGCAACTATTAAAGGAAATATTACATCTAAGCATCAAGACTTAATCCTCTGCTAAAATCGTAATAAAATCTCAAACAAGCAATTCCATTGACAATAGCATCAACTGAGAGCATAGTAGCATTAACCAATCTCTTCTAGCTGATTCTATCTAAATCACACTCAATCTCAATTAAGCAGTTCAAATGGAAATGATGTCAACCGAGAGTTCAGTAGAATTAACCAATCTCTTTCAGTTGATTCTATAATAACCACACTCTTACCAAATTCAATGCCTCAACTGATAATCAATTTAATCTACAATAAGCATGAATAGAATCAAGTGACAATGTTGCGAAGCATGTAAAGAAAATGTACCAACTTCAATATAGGAAATCAGGAAATAGCAAATAATATAAACTCATAGAAAATGGGAAAAATATCAAACCACACAAACGTGCGTGAATTAGAAATATATAACACAAAGGATAGTGGTTCGATCCACCACGGGCCGAGCCCTTAGCCACCAGCGAATATTGTTGAGCTACTTCAGAGAATACGAATGAACAACAACGTAAATTATATATTAACTATGGAACTCAAGTCTCATTATAATACGGTTGTGTTCCTCCAACAACACGAGTCTGTAAATTAAAATTACAATTTGAAATAAATAGAGATCGATCCCCTTTCCTCCTACAGTCTTTTGCTTTTATAGGCAGAAAGAGGTAAAAGATAAATGTGATCCCTCGGGATCTCCCGATCCTGAGGGATTCACAACTGAATGCTATCTTCTGACACCCTTCATATTAGTTGATCCTCCTGATTCGTCCTGCGACTTGACCGCAACTCACACGCCAAATTATTCCTTTGTTGGTTTATATTGTTCCGTCTCTAGGGAACAATAACTGTTCCTTTCATTGTTTCTCTACATAAAAAGGAATAGGAGTTAGTTACGGTGGCTAAATCTTAATCGAGAGTAGTTCATCAGTTTCTTATCATAATCCATCAATATGTTAGCGTATCAATATATGAAAGTGATAATAAAATAGGAAAAAGGTGATGGAATTAAAAGTAAATACATACCCATTTCGTAACTCAATAGGTGCAACAGTTCAACATTAGTATTATCTTTTATTTTTATATATTTTATGTAATAATGCAATAATATTATGGGTCTTCTGCCATATACATAATAGACGTTATATTATAATATCCATATGTAATTAGAGCGTTGGAGTTTCAAGTATTTTTTGGTCACTTTTAAACTGAGTAAATGAATATTTTTATCAGATGTAAAAGGTTCTAGCCTTCAAACCAGATTAATTAAATAAAAAAACCTACATTTTTCATTGAAAGAAAAAATTAGTGGTGAAATTTGAACATTTGATTGAAAACCTGCGAAGATATTAAATTAATTTCATGCTTATTTTTTTCTAGAAGGAAAATGCCATCCTTTTCTATTGAAGAAGGAGTACATGGCCAAGATAACTGACAATTATGCATTTATATGACAAAACTTCTTATCGGGAGAGAAAAAAGTATAACATAAGGAAAATTACATAAACAATGTCCAAAGATGCTAGCAACATCCACTAAATATAAAAAGGGTATATAGGAAAAATACTAAAATAAAATTCCTATAAAAAAATTGTTGCATATGCAAGATACATTAAGAAAATATTTACGGAAGGATGACAAACTATGAAGCACAATGTAACCAAGAATTGTTGACAATAGTGTGGCAAAATCCGTGAGCATGAAATAATTTTAATGAATATTTAGTAGCAATTTGTGGCAACTAATTTAAATCATATCTACTATTTAATTACGTATGTTGTCCATTCCACCTATTTTTTCCTTTTTATTTTATGCCCTCCATTCATGCACGTTCAAGTTATAAGTAATTTATGAGCATGCTAAAATTCCATTATTTCCTGGGAGAAAAATAGAAAAATCCACATGCATATAAGCCAATTCGATAGCAAACCAGCAAGATATACCCTGATTTGAAGGGAATTCTCTAAGTGATCGAGGGGTGGGTTTTTAGCATACTTGCAGGCCCAAGATTGAATAGCATGAAGCTATGTCGACCCAACAGTGGGGCTAGCCCCTCCCATCATATCATTTCATGGTTATACCACTCACATCTCTACAATAGATATGGACTTCCCATCGTTGATGATTCATATTCTTGATGGCTCATAGCATCATGTCCATGGTCATTTTTCTACACCCCTCTTGTGGCTTACAATTCATTTTTCATCCGGCATCTTGACGCCATCCTGGGGCCTATGGTATGTGAGTTTGTGGAATTCTATGAATATGCTTACTATGAAATATGATAGGAAATTTATTATGGTAAACGTTATCAATGTTATGGAGCTATGAGGTTTCGAATCCTAAAATTACTCAAATTGTAGATGGAGAAATCTAGTTACTCAAACATTACTAAAATTACTCAATTTAAGCTATAGAAATTGAACAACTTACCACCATGATCGATTTCACTTCCACTGCTTGATGCAAAGCTAGTTCGATCTACCAAATAGCCTTTCTTCCATGATCATTTTTAATTTTATATTAATGTCTTCATAAATAAAAAAACCCCAAATTATCTTCCCTTTATCGTTAAACAAAACCCCAAATGATCATGCCCTCATTGCTAGACAATACCTTAAATGTTCAAGCCTTCATCATCAACAAAACCGAGAATGCTCATGCCTTTTACACCTTCGTCATATTCCCAAGGGTTAACTTAGGAAATGAACCTCCCTGTTACACAAAAATATCATCACCATGATTATTTGCAATCAGTATGGGTCTATCATCACTTATAATAGCCTCCTAAGCAAGTCTCATGCCTTAGCTCTTCATGTCAAGCTTTGCAAAAGAGACAAAGACATTGAAAATCAATATTACTCTGGTTCCTCACTTTCTCCTACCTTTACCTGCGGACCCGCACCCTTTGTTCATAATACCTGCGTACCTGCACGCTCTGTTTGTAAAGGGATGGGTGTGCACCCCTATAAAAGTCAAAAAGGCGCAAGTTTATCCTTAAAAACTCACTTTTGGGTTAATTCTAGATGTTTCTAGAAGAATTTTGACGTGGATTGTTCGCTCCAAAGTGGTTCATGCATCCCAAAAGAGAAGGAGATAATCCCTTGATAGGAGGAGCTATCCCTTTGAAGGAGGGCTTTATCCCCATGAAGGAGGACCTAGTAACTTCCCTCCATTGCACTAAAAATTAAGGCATTGGGTCAATTGCTAGAGAGGTTAGAAGCTAAACATTTTGAGGGTAAATGCTGATGGAATTGGGACTTCCTAGTTAAACTTGAGAGGAGAGATCACATACCTTTTGGTTTCATTGGGAAGTGAGTGAAACTTGTCAAAGTAGAGGAGACTTCTTGTCGGATCCTGGGAGGAGCTTGTACAGCATCAAGGCACAGGTTGTAAAGTTCTTCTTTCATTTGAATTAATACAATCAGATTCATTTT
>APFE031713383.1:0-10392 GCA_000404065.3 Pinus taeda | reverse complement strand
TGACAACCAAACTCATCAATTTAAAGGTTTTCGCTGATACCAATTAGTTAAATTTTGAATAGAATGTGTAATGGAACAACAATTTACATGACTATTAGTTACTTTTGTGTGAGATTTTGTAGGATAAAACAAAGGTGACTACTCCGCTATAAGTAAAATGGCATCACAAGCTTACAAAAACCAAAAAAATTGAAGGGAACATAAATTATTTTTCTACTTCAAATTATATTCTTGTTTCAAAAATTATAATGTTTAAGATGGACCAACTAATCTCCAAAATTTGTTGTTCTCAAGCATTACTATGGAGGTGTAAATCACTTATTTTTTTCTAAGCTAGAAATTATTACATATCTTCAATTTATTCCTAGACATGTCTATATTGAAACAATCCTTCCAATTATCATTATCTTGCATAACCAAATCCTAATTCAAATTATCATAGAAAGTCTATTAATGCATAGTCTATTAAAAAATATAAAATGTTGTGCATAATATTTTTATGCATGATATTCTCTATAAATATAGACTTAGATGTCAGCAATCATACCCTTATTTCCCCTAACCTAGTCTCTTAGACCTAATCCTCTTCCAACAACCCCACCAAATCAAATTGAACAAACTCTACACATCATATCTAGCCTAAAACCTTAATCTATCTAGCCCTCTTGGCTGTGATCCTTTGGAAAGAGCCCTTTCCTACTTGGTAGGGCTAGCTACCAAGTCAAAAGATTGGTCTATGGTTACTTGAGCTCAACTCTTCCTCAGCCTTAGAGATCCGGAGTAGTGATAAAACCCCCCAAGGAACCTAGTATAGATATTGGGCCTAGGTATGTTAAGAATATTTATTTATAAATTTTTATTCCTAATCCTTGGTTGTTTCCATGTTCTTCTCTTATAGAAGTGTTATGCCTCAAAATGGCTCTTCCACTAGAAGGTCTTGGCAAGGATAGGGGGTTGTGTTTGGGTTTCTTCGCCCTTGTTGAACCATTCAAGTCTGACATAGTCCTCTTATTTTTTGTTGTTGTTTTCCATGCCTAAACAAAGTGTTAATGTCGAGCAAGGAGCATATTACTACCAAGAGATAGGTTATTCTGGAGCTCAAATTCGACTTGAGAGCAAAACCAACCATTAGTGAGATTTGAACACTTAACCAATTCAAGAAGTGATCACTTAGGTGGAAAGGGAACTTTCCGATGAGCAACATAATCCTAAAAAACACTGAGGTGTTTGCTGATATGGAAAGTTTGATTGTTGATGTTGGTCTTACAAGTGGTGTGGTTGCAATAATTTAATGGAAAATGGGGCCTCCTCCCAGTCCTCAGTGCACTCCTAGGAGTAAACATCCAATCCCAATAAAGGTTATTGATCCCTGGAAATATGCATGCATGCTTATCTGCCTATGTATCTTTAGTTTTCATTTACGTTTCCTTGTCTTAGCTCTATTGTTTATGGCCATATACATAAATCTCATGTCTTGTATCTGAGAGCTATAAAATATATTTTTTCTTTTCATATTTTGAAACATTTTAGGTTACTTGTTTGGTCAGATTTCCAAACAGAAAATGATTACATCTCCCAAAAATTAAGCAAACAAAATTAGGATGGAAAGGAGAGAATGCTCGAGGTATTGGAATGTAAAGAAAATACACAAGCCTCCTGTAGTAAATATGACAATCATTAATTGTATGAAAACTTAGAAAATGGAAAGAAGACTATTAAATACTTAAATGTGGGTTGTTCTATGCAAATTAATCTCAATTCCATGATATAAGGGCCAATGAAATAAAGAGCTCATTTAAAATCAAATGAGAAGGGAGAAATGGGTACCATAAATCCCTGTCCTTGAAAATTGGGGTAAATGGAAATTAGTAGCTCCTCCATTGAAATAAGTCTATGCTAATCTCCATACCTATTTCTCTTATAAAATAATCTTGGGACTACTATTAATAATGCAATATGATACAAAACCATTTTCCATTCAAAATTCGAAACCCTTTAATTTAGACCAAGGGCTAAATTTCACCACTAAAATTTTCCACTAAGATTAATTTTTTGTTGAAATATGCATGCAAAAAATATTATTATAAATAATCACAAAACCAGATAGGTATTACGGATTACTGGTTTTGATGATTATCATGGATTGAATTTTATTTCCAATTAGATCCATTTAATTTATATGGCTTCCCTAGTTTGTTAATTTAATGTTAATATTTTCTTTTAACTTAAATTGAAAATAAATTCCAAAATAGATATGCCTATAATTGTGCTAATCCAAAGAATATATCTTTCATAGTTATAATTTAATTATAAAGTTGATGGCGTATATTTAAACCCCATGGAATATGTTGGAACATTCATAGTAATATTGACATATGTCACCACTAAAATTCTCCACTAAGATTTTTTGTTGTTGTTGAAATATGGATGAAATTGATTTTTATTTGCAGTTCGATCCATTTAATTTATATGGCTTCCCTATTTTGTCTTAATTTAATGTTAATATTTTCTTTTAACTTAAATTTAAAATAAATTCAAAAATATATATGCCTATAATTATGCTAATCGTAAGAATAGATCTTCCATAGTTATAATTTAATTATTAGGTTCATCGTAGATATTTAAGCCCCATGAAATATGTTGGAATATTCATGGTAATATTGACATATCAATCATAAGATTTCTGAACCCATGGAATATGTTGGAATATTCATGGTAATATTGACATATCAATGATAATATTTCTGAACCCACATAATATGTTGGAATATTCATTGTAAAATTGACATATCAATGATAAAATTTATTTTCAAGTTAAATATACTCTATTAATTAAATTATCTCACATTAATTAATTTAAGAAGATGGCATATCAACACATCATATTGGGCATGTGGTATTTCTAAGCCATGGTAATGTAAGAACTATTTCGAATTAAAGGATTCCCATAATAATATTGGGTATGAATCTACATTGATAAACATATTTTTATATATTATATAATTCCAATAATAATAATATATTTCAATCAACTTTTAGGAATTTTTTAATTTGGTTAATGCACTATGTATGATGGGGTTAGTGTTTTGATTCTTATCATAGAGTGATGGCTATAGCAGTTTTCAATCCATTAATAATATGATCACAATAGTTATAATAAAACCAATAAATCATTTTTTAGTCAAAATATTCTATATACATTATATTCTAAACTAATTTTGAAATAATTTATTTAATGGAATTAAGAAGGAATTGAGATCATAACTACATTTCAAATAAATCTCAATATTCTATTCACGGCTAATATTAAAAATATTAATTATTGAATATTGAATATCTAGCACCAAACTACTGATTATTGATAATTAAATTAAAATTCTAGAAATCATATACACACGTATCAAGATAAACAAAGAATAAAAAACAAAAACAAAAAATAGGGAATCGTAAATATTTTTTCACAAATTTAGTTATATTATTGATACAAAATCTTGATACATCGTAGATATCAAAATAATCAATTTATTTTATTTTATAGGCTCGTTGTATAAAAATACACAAAGTGAAACTAGTGGCACTGAAAGTGTGTCACCTACTTTACATTTAGTGAAACTAGTGGCACTGAAAGTGTGTCACCTACTTTACATTTCTATCTCGCTACATCAAGATATTATGTAAATGGATAAAAATCTATTCCCATGTACTTATCACACTGAAACAAGATAAATATGCAATTATGATCTCTTTGGATCAACCCTTGTATATTACTAGTAAAACTAATTAAAAAAAATACTCGTAAAAATAACATAAAATACACTTCATTACTAGTAATAAACACAAAATTCTCTCCTAAAGGAATAAACTAACGAAAATATAGTCAACATGAGAAATGAAAAAGTAATTAACCCTAGAAATTACATGTAACTTTGTAATTAACCATTAGTTAGCTTATCTAAAATGATGCAAGAGTAGTCAAAGCCTTAGCAATATCCAACAATCTAGTCAATGACACTCTTTCAGAATTTTAGTATCATCTCAATGACTAACGCAATGGCTATGGTGGAAACCAAGATTTATAAAAACACCAAATCATGTGGGCCAAAAACACTACCTAACTAAGCCTAGCTAGCCTATCATAGCCTATTATACTCTAACCTAGCCTATTTTTAAATAGCTTTGTCTAGCCTAGCCTACTTTCGAATAGCTTTGTCTAGCCTATCATATTTTTGGATAACTTTGCCTAGCCTAGCCTAACCTAGTGTATTATAGGCTAGCCCAGCCTAACCTAACCTACTCTAATGTAGAATACACAAATCAATGCTAGAATATCTGAGGCTAGCGTACTCTAGCCTATCCTATCCTCGTTTTGCGTACTCTTGTCTATTTTAGCCTACTCTATCCAAGCCTACACTAGCTTAGCAAAGCCTAGCCTATTGTATCCTACTCTATCTTACCCTACAATAGATTAGCGTAGCCTAACCTGGAATATTTTAGCATAGCTTAGCCTAGCCTACTCTGGCCTAGCCTGCATTAGTCTAGCCTAACCTACTCTTTCTTAGCCTAATCCAATCAATACAACTCTAGCCTAAATTAGCGAAATATATCCTACGCTAATGTAGCCTATCCTAGCCTACTCTAGCCTAGCCTAGTCTACTCTAGCCCAGCTTAGCCTAACCTACTCTAGCCTAGCCTAGCCTTCTCTAGCTTAGGCTACCCTACTCTACCCTAGCCTTTCCTACTCTAGCATAGATTAGCCTCGCATACCCCACCCTAGTCTAGTGTCACCTACTCTAGCAAATCATGCTTTATCCTAGACAGGCCTATCCTTGTTTAATCGAGCCTAACCTATCCTAGCCTAGACTATTCTGGGCTAGCCTATTGTAGCCTAGAGTAGACTAACATAAGTTAAGAGTAGCCAAGCACACTCTAGCCTAACCTAGCGTAACATAGCCTGGCGTGGCCTACTTTAGCCTAACCTATTCTATTATAGCCTACTTTGGCCTAGCTTACTCTATTGTATCCTAGCCTAGTTGGTCTACTCTACCCTAGCCTAGCCTACTCTTTCCTAACATAGCTTTGCATACGATATTCTAGCATAGCTTACTCTAACCTACCTTAGACGTTATCTTACTCTATCCTAGACTACCCTAGCCTAATTTATCATAGCCTTGCCTACTATATCCTAACCTAACCTAGCTTAAACTACTCTAAACTAGATTAATCAAGAGTAGTTTACTCTACCTTTGCCTAACCTAGCTTACTCTGGCCTAGCATAACCTAGCCTTTCCTACTATAACTTATTGTTTCCTAGCCTAAGCTACTCTAGCTTAGGCTAGCATAGTCTAGGATAGTATGACCTATTGTAGCCTATCATAGCCTACTCTACTCTAGCGTAGTCGATCCTAACCTTTTCTACCCTAGCCTAGCCTACTCTAGGATTACCTACTATAGCCTAGCCAACCCAGCATAACTTATATTGATCTAGCCTTCTCTACTCTAGACTAACTTATTATATCCTAGCCTCCTCTAGCCTAGCAAACTCTACCCTATACTAGCCTACTCTTACCTCACCTAGCGTATCCTTATTTACACTATCCTAGCCTACTCTTGTCTAACCTGACCTACTCTTCCATATCCTACTCTAGCGTAGCCTACTCTACCCTATACTAGCCTACTCCACCATATGCTAGCCTACTCCACCCTATATTAACTACTATGTACTATCCTACTCTAGCGTAGCCTACTCTAGCCTAGCTTACTCTATTGTAAACTAGACTACTCTTACCTGACCTAGCCTAACCTTCTCTACACTATCCTAGCCTACTCTTGCCAAACCTAACCTACTCTACCCTTTCTTTCGATAGCTTAATATTGCCTAGCCTAGCATGGCCTAGCCTAAGTGATTCTAGTTTACCCTAGCCTAGCCTAGTATAGTATGGCCTCTTGTATACCATCCCAGCCTACCCTACTCTAGCCTACACTACCCTACCCTACTTTAGCTTATCATAGCATAGCCTTCTCTACCCTAGCCTAGCCCACTCTCGACTATCATAGGCTTACCTACTATAGCCTAGCCAATTCAGAGTAGCCTAGACTAATCTAGCCTTGTCTACTCTAGCCTAGCCTATTATATCCTAACCTAATCTAGCATAGCCTCCTCTAGCCTAGCCTACTCTTCCTTATACTAGCCTACTCTTACCTAACCTAAACCAACCTTCTTAACAATATCCTAGGCTACTCTTTCCTAACCTAACCTACTCTTGCGTAGCCTACTTTTCCGTGACCTACTCTACGCTATAGTAGCCTACTCTACCCTATACTAACGTATTATATCCTAGCCTACTCCATCCTAGCCTACTCTAACCTAGCCTACTCTACCCTATACTAGCTTACTCTTTACACTATCCTAGCCTACTCTTACTTAACCTAATGTATTCTATTGTTTCTTGCTATAGCTTAACATTTCTTAGCATATCCTAGCCTAAGCTATTCTAGCTTAGCTTTGGCTAGCTTAGCCTAAGATAGTATGGTCTGTTGTAGACTATCCTTAGGGTAGCCTAGCCTAACCTTCTCTACCCTAGCCTAGCCTACTCTAGTCTAGCCTAGGCTTACCTACTATAGCCTAGCCAACCCAGCGTAGCCTAGACTAATCTAGCCTTGTCTACTTTAGTATAGTTTATTATATACTAGCCTACTATGGCCTAGCCTAGCCTACTCTAGCCTAGCCAAGCCTACTCTACCCTATACTAGGCTAGCATACTCTACCCTATAGTAGCCTAGTCTTACGTGACCTAGCCTAGCCTCGCCTAGTCTACTATAGGATAGCTTAAAATAGCCTAGCCTAGCCTACTCTAGCGTAGCCTAGCCTATCCTAACCTACTCTGGCATAGCATGGACTAGCCTGACCTAGACTAGCCTTTTGGACTAGCATAACCTAGACTAGCCTTTCCTACTCTAGCCTAAACTACCTTAGAGCAGTCTACTATATCACAGCTTACCCTAGCATTCTCTAGCCCACCCTAGCCTAGCCCAGCCTATCATAGCCTAGACTATGCTACTCTACTATAGCTTAGCCTAGCTTAGCCTAGCATATCCTGTGCTAGCCTAGACTACTCTAGCATAACCAAGCCTACTCTAGCCTAGCATACCCTAACCTAACCTAACCTAGCCCAACCTAACCTACTCTACCTTAGTCTACTCTAGCCTAGCCTACTATGTTGTAGCCTACTCTAGCGTGGCCTAGCATACTCTTGCTTAACCTATCCTACTATTGCTTAGCCTAGCCCACTCTAGTCTATCCTACCCTATTGTACTCTAGCTTAGCTTAGCCTAGCCTAGCTTCTCTATCGTACTCTAGTTGAGATTATCCTACTCTAGACTAGTGTATCCTAGCATTGCAAAGCCTTGCGTAGCCTAGACTACTATCTTGTAGCCAAGCACAATCTTATGTAGGCTAGTCTATTCTAGCATAGTTTAGGCTATTCTACTCTAGCATTCTCTACTCTAGACTATCTTATCCTACTCTACCCTAACCTATCCTAGCCTACTATATCCTAACCTATCTTAGCCTTTACTGACCTAGCTTACTGTAGCCTAGCTTAGCCTAGCCTAGCTACTCTCTCCTAGCCTAGCCTTCACATTCCTAACCTAGTGTACTATAGTCTAGCCTTGCCCACACTAGCCGAGCCTAGCCTACCCTAGCCTTCTCTAGCCAAGCCTAGCCTACTCTATCCAAACCTACTCTAGCCTAACCTAGTATACTCTACAGTAGCCTAGCCTAGCATAGCCTACTCTAGCATAGCCTAGCCTACTGTAGCCTAACCTAGGATGGGCTAGTCTACTCTAGCCTAGCCTAGTCTAAGCTAGTTTATGCTAGCCTAACCTAGCCTAACCTAGTCTATCCTAACCTAGTCTACTCTAGCCTACTCTAGCCTAGCCTAGCCTACTCTACTCTAGCCTAGCCTAGCCTATTAGTCTAACCAACTCTAGCCTAGATCATTTCCTAGCCTAACCTAGCCTACTCTACTCTACTCTAACCTAGACTACTATATTGTAGCCAAGCACAATCTTATGTAGGCTAGTCTATTCTAGCATAGTTTAGGCTATTCTACTCTAGCATTCTCTACTCTAGACTATCTTATCCTACTCTACCCAAACCTATCCTAGCCTACTATATCCTAACCTATCTTAGCCTTTACTGACCTAGTTTACTATAGCCTAGCTTAGCCTAGCCTAGCTACTCTCTCCTAGCCTAGCCTTCACATTCCTAACCTAGTGTAACCTACTATAGTCTAGCCTTGCCCACACTAGTCGAGCCTAGCCTACCCTAGCCTTCTCTAGCCAAGCCTAGCCTACTCTATCCAAACCTACTCTAGCCTAGCCTAGTATACTCTACAGTAGCCTAGCCTAGCATAGCCTACTCTAGCATAGCCTAGCCTATATGATCTTTGCCTAGCCTACTCTACTCTACTCTACTCTAGCCTAGCCTACTCTACTCTACTCTACTCACTCTATCCTACTCTACTCTACTCTACTCTACTCTAGCCTACTCTACTCTACTCTATCCTAGCCTAGCCTACTCTAGTCTAGCCTAGCCTAGCCTACTCTAGCCTAGCCTAGCCTAGCCTAGCCTAGCCTAGC
This sequence comes from Pinus taeda, assembly GCA_000404065.3. Taxonomy (NCBI): domain Eukaryota; kingdom Viridiplantae; phylum Streptophyta; class Pinopsida; order Pinales; family Pinaceae; genus Pinus; species Pinus taeda. The sequence continues at coordinate 1,752 of APFE031713383.1, read as the reverse complement.
CTAACCTAACCTACTTTAGCCTAGCCTAGCCTACTCTAGTCTATCTGATCTTAGCCTAGCCTAGCCTAGGATACTCTCCTCTACTCTACTCTAGCCTAGCCTAGCCTACTCTACTCCACTCTACTCTACTCTACTCTACTCTACTCTAGCCTAGCCTAACCTAGCCACTCTAGGCTATTCTACTGTACTCTACTCTAGGCTACCCTAATGTACTCTATACTAGCCTAGCCTAGCATAGCCTGTCCTAGCCTACTCTACTCTACTCTACTCTAGCCTACCCTACTATACTCTTCTCTACTCTGGCCTACTCTAGCCTAGCATATCTAATCTTAGCCTAGCCTAGCCTAGCCTACTCTTTTCTACTCTACTCTAGCCTACTCTACTCTACTCTAGCCTAGCCTAGCCTACTCTAGCCTAACGTAGCCTACTCTATCCTATTTGATCTTAGCTTAGCCTAGCCTACTAAACTCTACCGTAGCCTAGCCTAGCCTAGCCTAGCCTAGCCTAGCCTAGCCTACTCTACTCTACTCTACTCTACTCTAGCCTAGATCTTAGCCTAGCCTAGCCTAGCCTAGCCTACTTTACTTTACTCTACACTAGCCTACTCTAGCCTAGCCTATCTGATCTTTGCCTAGCCTACTCTATCCTATCCTAGCCTAGCCTAGCCTAGCCTAACCTACTCCACTCCACTCCACTCTGCTCACTCTAGCCTACTCTACTCTACTCTAATCTAGCCTACTCTACTCTAGTCTAGTCTAGCCTAACCTAGCCTACTTTAGCCTAGCCTAGCCTACTCTAGTCTATCTGATCTTAGCCTAGCCTAGCCTAGCCTACTACTCTACTCTAGCCTAGCCTAGCCTAGGCTACTCTACTCTAGCCTACTCTACTCTACTCTAATCTACGCTACTCTAGCCTAACCTAGGCTAGTCTAGCGTAGCCTAGACTAACCTCTACTCTACTCTACTCTACTCTACTCTAGCCTACTCCACTCTGCTCACTCTAGCCTACTCTACTCTACTCTAATCTAGCCTACTCTACTCTAGTCTAGTCTAGCCTAACCTAGCCTACTTTAGCCTAGCCTAGCCTACTCTAGTCTATCTGATCCTAGCCTAGCCTAGCCTACTCTAGTCTATCTGATCCTAGCCTAGCCTAGCCTAGCCTACTCTAGTCTATCTGATCCTAGCCTAGCCTAGCCTACTACTCTACTCTAGCCTAGCCTAGCCTAGGCTACTCTACTCTAGCCTACTCTACGCTACTCTAATCTACGCTACTCTAGCCTAACCTAGGCTAGTCTAGCGTAGCCTAGACTAACCTAGCCTACTTTAGCCTAGCCTAGCCTACTCTAGTCTATCTGATCTTAGCCTAGCCTAGCCTAGCCTAATCTACTCTACTCTAGCCTAGGCTACTCTACTCTACTCTAGCCTAGCCTAGCCTACTCTACTCTACTCTACTCTACTCTACTCTACTCTAGCCTAACCTAGGCTAGCTAGATCTTAGGATAGGCTAGCCTAGCCTACTTTACTTTACTCTACTCTAGCCTACTCTAGCCTACACTAGCCTACACTAGCCTAGCCTATCTGATCTTTGCCTAGCCTACTCTACTCTACTCTAACTAGCCTAGCCTATCTTAACCTACTCTACTCTACTCTACTCTACTCTAGCCTAGCCTAGCCTAGCCTAGCCTACTCTACTCTAGCCTAGCCTAGCCTACTCTACTCTACTCTACTCTACTCTACTCTACTCTAGCCTTGC
>APFE031713373.1:27981-75393 GCA_000404065.3 Pinus taeda | reverse complement strand
TTGTGTATTGGCAGGGTGGTTACAAGGTCCCTAGAAGTGGAGTAAACAGATTGTAATTTGGGTAATTTTTCTAATTGCAAATAGGAACATACTTGTGTATTGGTAGGGTGGTTATGAGGTCCCTGGAAGTGATGAATTTGAATTTTTCTTGGTTTTATATATAGTATTAGGTTTTTTCTCATGCTTTCTGTGAATGGCACGGGTGAATTTTATCTTACACCCATTAGATTATCGGTATGTAATTTCGGTAATTTTGATTTCAAAAGATATTTTAAAGAAATGCAATATTTAATTTGTGTATTCAATAAGCACAAGATTTTATAATTGAGTGAAATATTCGCCATGCCTGGTGAGAGATTTGCCAAAAAATTATATATACATATCATATTATTGATAAAATCGCCTTCCATTTTTCCTATATACCATGGAGATTCGCCCATTTATTATACATGTAAATTTAGGGGGGGGTTCTTAAAATTTTCCCTATACCTTTGACATTCTTCACGTCTTCCCACCAAATATTTGCTTTACATTTGAGATTGAAAGTGGCTATCTTTGCTTTCATGTTTTCTGAATAATCATGCAATCAAAATAATTTCTTCATACCCAACAACCATGCCTTTGCATCTTGTGATTTCTTCATCTCTCCATCAAAGGTAGGTGGATTTGCTTTCTTAAACTCATCTGGAAAGTATCCCTTATCACTCCATCTATAAGGATTATAACGATGACGATCATGATTCCTATTAGAACTAGAACTGGAATAGTACTTGTGTCTATGACCTCTCCTATCCGGAGTGTCCAACAACCTACCATCTCTGATCATGTTAGATCTATCCTACCTATCTGTACTAGGAGACCTGCTACCATATACCCCATTAGCTTTGTCCTCATGTCCATGGTTGATGTGAAGTGGTCCCTGTCATTGCAAATTTGACAAACTCTGAAGTAGTATCGCATTCACCTCTTTGTTTCTCTTGTGCTTACATGATTTTGTCATTGTTTGCTTTTCAAATCCTTATTTCTTCCTTCAGGCTTCTCAATGTGTCTTCCAAATCAGAAGAGTGTCCCACACCATGTTGCCCATCTGATGCATAGGGAGATTCTATGTATTCTACCACCTTGCTAGCCATCTGATCTCTTTCCTGAGGGGCATACTATGTCAGCTAAACCAAATCACAATAAACCAACATAACTTAGAATAACTCGGGGAGGATACCTTATCTGCAATATCATCAAATCAACATGGTACATGTATAACATAATCATAACAACATATAGACATATATCAAATAAGTGTATCAACGCATAAACATCATTCTAGCTAGGGTCCAGTCATCAATGCAAGGCCACATCAACAATGCATGCTATGAGCTCATGTATGACAAAAACCATTACTCCAATGTACACATTTCCACATGCAACTATCAACATGCATAAGAAATGCCTAATCAATTACACATACGTATGAGCACATGTAGTCGAGCATAAGCGATCAATTCTTGTAACCAACCTACAAGACTGATACATGTAATCAAAACATTCAAGAATGTAACCTAACATACAAGGATGTACTCAAGCTGCATATAATCAACATGTAAGTGATATGTAACCATATGAAACCAATCATATACTTTTGACGATGCATACCACAAAATCACATAAAGTTCCTCATGAAAACCTTACTACAATCATGATCAACATGATGCAATGCAACAAGCACATGGAATGCAAGTGTAAAAGACACGCATGCAACTGAAATGCACTCATAACCAAGCACGTTCACCCAAGGAGAGTGAAACCACGCTTTGATACCAATTTGTAACACCCCCTCCTTCCAAATCCACCTAAGCAACCTACCAGCAGGGGTAAACATGTGATGATAGAGGTTACTATAAGGGATTCAACTTCCTTGGTGACCTTAAGGAAATGGAACTGACAAAACATATCAAACAACCCATCCACATCAGCAAAAACACCCTCAAGAGACATCTCAGTGACTTTGACATCCTTTCCCTGAGTGTCGTTGATGATTTAAGCCTTTTAACGTCTGTTTGCTCTCATGCTATATGCATGACAACATCCAATAACCCAAAGGCACTCTCATAGGCCTATGTGCCAGAGACTGTGGACTTTTCTCAACAAACTTCTTCCGGTGACCCTAAGATTTGAGCCACTTTTCTGGCCCAAAAATCGACTTCTGCCCATAACTTGCTACAACCTTTAGAATACATCAAAGACATGATAACAATGTTGATAAATAAAAAATCAACCTCAAGACTAGGCTTGATCATCCCCATCTGGGACCGACATTCTGTCAAACACTTGGCATCAATGCAACCTATAGGTCTAGGATATAAGACAGAGCGTAAATGACAGAAAGAACTCATGAAACATAACCAGAAGGATCACCTCCTTCTCGATTGAACTATTATATCATCAATTAGCTCTTGCATCCATCCATTTGAAAAATACAAGTAAATACATGAAATAACCATGACATGAACCAATCATTTAACCATGCTTATAACCAACATAAAACCATATAAATATTAGAAATATGACAACCTTAATTCCACATATAAATTAGTGAAAAATTAAGAGAAATTATTTTTTATTAATCATAGGCAAATTCGACCAAGTTTGGGACTTCCATGTACCACTTGACCATAAACATGGCTGAACCAAATCTCTCTTTCAGCTAGTCACCCCCTTGCCATATTCCAAGAATGAATGTGGGATCTCATAGAACAATCAATCCAAGAACAACCAAGGGAATCCAGAGGTTAAACCACCTCCACCCTCACCAAACCGTGATTACACCAAAACCAGTGCTCCAAACACAACCAAACCAAACCTAGAATGCCATCCAGAATCCATCGCTATCATTGAGGAATTTACTATCCCCTTGTATCTCAATATTTACCACAATCCAATCCTAGATCACTAGGCCCTAAACGGAGACCAATCTCTTAGGCTTTACCGTAATCCAAACCTAGATCACTAGGCCCTAAACCGAGACTTCTCCCTTAGGCTTTACCATGTATCCCACCAAAACCGATCAAGGGATTCCTAGGCCTTTAGGAATGAAAATTGAGACCACCTCCACCCTTGATTTTGAAATCCATCCGATAAAACAAAGCTAAAAATCAGATAAACATCCCAACTTACCATGGCATCTAGAAAAAGGAAAGGCTAGGCTGAAAACTACTGTCATAACCCAACAAAACCATGCCATCAATAGCAAGAGAACCATACACCAACATGCAAAGTCATGCATGTCCAAACCAATCAATGACACCTTAAAGCACCACAAATGCATTCGATATGGAGTCTTTCAATGAGATATGGGAACTAAAAGAAATTTTTAGATACAATTAATGTGCCTTGAGACTTTAACCATGGTCATGGAAGAAAATAAAGAGTATTATGACCTAAATGTAGCTTTTAAGGCTCATGAGCCATGGAAAAGTCCTTAAACCATTACAAAGTAACTTTAGAGGGAATATTTGATCATTGATTAAGATATGGGTGCCATTTTGAGTTGTGTCCTATCAGTTTGATGGGTATCTAGTTGATTTTTCAATGAAAGCCTGATGGCAGTCTAGGTACAGGCAAGAATGTTAACCTTCCAAACCTCGAGATTATATCTTCTACTGCTGTTTCCAGATGTAATTGCTGGTTCAGTGGGCTTTTTGTCATCCACCGATAACCTTTAGATCTTCGCTAAGTTGGCAGACTCCTCTAAGAACTGTAGAGTTCCACTAAACCTCCACTAGTTCAGATTCGACGGTGATATCAACCATAGCTTAATGAACTTGAAATCCGCCTTCCAAAACCTCATTAGCTTTTCTATACTATTGACTTATTCAAGATCCAATGGTTACAAATCTCCCCGACCTTGAACTTTCTCCACGCATGTGGACTGTCGATCTTGCTCCACCAGATCTAACGGTTCATATACATATCAGCCGGCTAACCTACGCACTCCAAATCCACCCGAAAAAGTGGTTTCCCTCTCTCTCCTCTCTGCTACGTGTCACGATATGTATGGAATCAAAGTCGATGAGGAATTACCACTTACCGCCTTCCTTTTCCCTGATATCCACTTGTGGTTTCTCAAAACTGCTTCGGCTTGTTAACTGATGGTTAACTTCTACGCCCAAACACTGTTGATTGCCTTGACCGAGATCTAACAGTCCAAGTTAAATCTTCACACCATTGCATCTTTAGTCTTCCTCCATTGATATTGATCATCCACTCAACACTCAGAATTCATGAGAAACTCAGTTAAAAGGAAAAACACGAATTTAACACAATCAACACAATTTCATTCAATCTCACAAAATAACAATTAAACTTCGAATTGCACAACATAGAGATTTCGAAGGAGATTATCCTTCGGGATTTGACAGGAATTTCTGATTCACATGCACAGAGACAAATTTTTCCAATTCACTGGATTTGCTCCTGGGAAGCCAAATTTATTTAATAGTCAAAATCCCTTTACAATAGCGTGAAAGTTACATAAGTACTGGTTCATCCTAACAACTAGATCCTAATTCAAAGGCTAAAATTTATTAACTCTATCTGTCCTGCAAGGCATTCTCCTCAAGAATCTCCACTACAACTATCTAACTAAAACTTATTACATCATGATCAAATCCTATATTCTAGCTCTATGCTTAACTAGAAAAACATGGAAATTGATGGCTAAAGGACCCCACTCCTTTGCTTGTATATTTTTTTTTGTGTTTTTGGAATAATTCTTCGAATTTTATCTTATTCTCCTACAACAGACTCCTAAGGACAAAATTCTTCACGGGCTCCTGTCCATGAGCTCTTCTACAGAAATGCCCAATTTTTGTAGCATGGTTTTTGTTACCCAAGTAGCTTCAGCAATTGGGTGATCCTTCCATTTAACCAAATACTGAAAGTACTCCTATCCTCTGATTTTCTTGAACGCTTTCTTGTCCAAAATCCTTTTTGGCTGCAATTCCTTTGTTGTAGGCAACTGTTTTACCCAGTCAATTTCCTGTGTCTCTTGGTCTTCTTCTGTATCATTTGCAATTTCACCTTCATACTCGTATAAATCAGCAACATTGAAAATTGGAGATATTCCAACATTAGGGGGTAATTCAATTTCATATGCATTTGCAGAAAATTTCCTTAATACTCTACATGGTCCAATTTTCTTAAACTTCAATTTGTTATACTCCCTCTTTGGAAATCTTTCCTTCCTTAGGTGTGCTAAAACCAAATCCCGAACTTCAAAGTTAACTTCTCTTCTTCTCATGTCTGCTCTATTTTTGTACTTGATGTTGCTATCTTGTAGCTGTTGTTTCACCTGTTCTTGTATTGCTTGTATTTCTGAAGCAAAATCTTCTCCTTCTGCACTTCTCATCTCATATCTTCTCAAGTTTCTTAAGTAAGATACTTCTCTTGGATGCATTCCATAAGCTATATGGAATGGACTCTACCCTGTACTCTTATTAGGTGTGTCATTATATGCATATTCAGCCCGTGCCAACACTTGATCCCACTGCTTTGGATTTTCTGTAGTAAGACTCCATAAAAGATTACCCAAACTCCTGTTCACAACTTCAATCTGTCCATCAGTCTGTGGATGATAGGCAGAACTGAAGCTCAATTTAGTTCCCAGCTTCTTCCATAGTGTCCTCCAAAAATGTCCAACAAATATTGAATCCCTGTCTAAGACAATACTCTTAGGCAACCCATGCAATCTTACAATATCCTTGAAAAACAAATTAGCAATGTGAGTAGCATCACTAGTTGTATAACACGGAATAAAATGTGCCATTTTTGAAAATTTGTCCACTACCACAAAAATTAAATCATTCCCTCTTTGAGTCTTTGGTAAGCCCAAAACAAAATCCATACTTACCATATCCCAAGGTCTATCTGGAATTGGTAATGAAACATACAAACTTGTGTTTTGGTTTCTTCCCTTTGCATATTGATAGACTTTACAAGTTTTCACATACTTTTCCACTTCAGATCTCATTTTCGGCTAGAAATAAAATTTGTTTAACTGTTTGATGAGCCTCATAAATGGTTAATTATATGGGCTCATTTTACCTCCTAGCCTAGTCAAATCAACCATTCTCTTAGCTTACTGTATGATTTTCTAATTTTATTTATGCCTTTAGAGTGAGTTGAGTTAGTTATGATGCCATGTGGTCTAACATGTATTTAATGCATATTATTGATGGATTTCGAGGTCAAAGTCAAGGATCCAGTGGTCAAATGATAGCAATAACTCAAAGTAGATAGAAGATAGGACTTATAGGAGGGAATGCCTCTCATTTATTACTCCTCACTTTGAATTCCCCTTCATTCAGCTCGGAGTACAAGCAGTTGAATCATGCACGAGAAGGCAACCGAGCAAGTGGAGGATGACTGATAGTTATCTCGAGTTTTGGGAGCCAATCCTCCCCAATTATAAGGAAGCTATTGGTAGTTTCAGATGTATAAGTAGAGAGGCCTAGGGCCTCACTAGGATCATATTTTTTTTTTCTTATGTAGACTCTGCTTAAATTTTGAGCTTATTTTTGTGTGACAGTTTCATGTAATCTTGTTATTTTTTTGAAATAAAGATGGAATTTTTTTTGAGCTAGCACTGAGTTACCTTAGAGGACCGAAGCTCTTGGGTTAGGGACAATCCAAGTAGCCAAGCTTCTATTCAATTGTATTTCTATGATTTACTTCAGTTGTAGATTAGTTTGTTGTTAGACATATTTCTTTTATGGGTAAGAATAGGTTTCTTTTGATGATTTAGTAGTTTGCTTCCATTTTTGCTTTCTGTAGCAGGTTAAGCAGCGATTAGAAAAGATTCAAAAGGTTAGAAATAGTGCCTTGGCCTCTCTTCCTCCCTCTGAGACCATTATTTGAGGCAAAGACTCTCTTGCTACCCCAAAAACATAGATTTTCCTCAGTCATAGGACTTCTAGTGTTTGCAGCTCTTTAGTAGGTTAATAGTCCAGTTTTGCTTTGCTTCAGATCTCCTTCATCATGTTCATTTCCTGATTTGCAATAGTCCTCTTTCATGCTTTCCTTTCCTACAAAATTTCTCAGCATTTCCTTTCATAGATCATAGTTTAGATCATTTTAATGCAAAACCCTGTTTTTCTAGATGCATTCATTTCCTTTTTTGCTTGTTCTTCTTGACTGACTACTAGTTTCTATGCAGCAGATCTCTTCCAGCAGTAGGCCAGCTTGTCATCAATCACACCCTCCATCTAATCCATGCCCTATAGGTCTCCCAAACCTTACCTCATCACTGCTCTAAATTCCTCCATTTTTCATAAAACTTCTTCCTCTCTCCTTGAGAAAATCCAATCGTCTTTCTCTCTCCTGGTGATTCACGGTAGACCTTAGGAACCTAACACCTCATTCCAACCTTCATCCACCTTTTTCACCCACTCTCACATCCTCAAAACAGCTGAAATTTCTCTCGGCCTCCTCCTGTAGGCCTCCTATAGTTTCCCTGTTTTCCTCTTGTAGATTTTTTGTGTCCTCCTGTAGTTTTTCTTGTAGGCTTCCTTTTGAAGGCTGAGTGTGGGAAAAGCCTCCAGAAGGTCACCTAATACCTCCTAGGACCCATCCACACCATCCTAAATCCTCCCAAGCTCCAAAACCACCCTCTAATGCCACCTATTCACTGCCACACTCATACACAATAAATTAGATGCATGTGAAATTCACATAAAAACACATAAAAATCCAAAAATATGTTTTTTGCTCGTTTACTTCTAGAAATAGCATGGTTAGATACTATTTACGTCTTTGAGTAGGTAATGGCATTTCTTTCATGGTTTTCATAGTGTTTGTAGCAAAAGTAGAATTAGCTTGTTAAGTAGGCTTTACTAGGTTTTGCTTTACATTCCAGTCTTTCTCATTTCTGCAATTAGAATAGCCTCTATAAAGTAATCTTTCTTTCCTCTCATCACACATAGAGCTTCTTCTGAAATCTATAGAAGTTGGCTTGAGCTCCTAGTAATCTCGTGCCGACTGAACAAGTTTGTTACGAACTACCGGGTTGATAAAAGTAAAGTTGGCAACCCAAGAGTTGCAACGTTCTTGCTTCAATACTGGTGCTCACCATTTTTTTGGTGCCATTTCCCGGGAAGCATCAGAGTATTCTGTGATTACTTCTTTCTTCTATTTCCTATTGCAACATTCTTCTAATAGTTTATTTTGGAAAAAGTAGACTAGTCATTTCTTTTCTTTCAGTTCTGCATTTCCTTGCTTTCCTTTTCAATTCTACAAATTCCCATTTCAGCAAGTTCATTTCAGCTAGTTGCAATTTGTTTTGTTCAATCACAATTTCAGTTTCTACAGGTACTATCAGTGTGGGGAAAAAGAAACAAAAAACCAACCAAAAATATTTCCTTTCATGTCTTGTAGGAATAGAGATAACTCAAGAAAGTTTTTGCCCAAATCCCCCACTGCTTTACACAACCAACCTTATCTCTTCTTTGGTGGCTGCATTCAAGAAGAACTCTTAGGTGAACAACCATACATATTTGAAGAACCTATAGGGGAAGAAGAAAAAGAAACCATTCCTCTGGAGCCAATAGCTAAAAACAGAAATTCTAGGGGGAATGGACAGAGAATAGAGGGTACCTTTCTCATTTGAGATACCAATGGGGATACCAAAATGAAGAATATAAGCCCTTCAGTTGTACCTCACTTCCATGGTTTGACTATAGAAGATTCTGACACCTTCTTATTTAAGTTTGTTGTCATCTATCAAACTTATGACTATGCACTGGTCAAACTTATGACTATTCACTGGGCACTACTCTATGATTCAAGATACAAATATTTCAAAGGCAAGCTGAGGACAAGATGGCTGAGACCCTACACTATGGAGAAATTCAATGACAATGGTTCAATTCTGATCAGAACCATTGATCAGGAAGCCATCCCCATGCTTATCAATGGACATCGGTTGAAAGTCTACAAGAAACCCCTCTCCAAGCGAGAGTTTATTGAAGATTAGAATAAAAAAGTGATGGTAGTGCAGCATGTCTTAGCTTCCACTTCACCCACTCACTAAAAAAAAAAGAAAAGAAAAAAAAATAAGGACTCAAGTGAAAACCTCCATGAAGCGCTTGAGTCCCATCATTGGGTTGAAAACCTCTTCTGAGGCGGCCCAGGGATGTCAAAAAAAAGAGAGAAAAAAAATAAGGTCACTAGGTGAAAACCTCCCTTGGAGGTGCCCAGGGCAGGCAATTAAGGTGAAAACCTCTCTGAGGTGCCCTAGTTGTTTTCAAAAAAGGAAAAGAAAAGAAAAAATGAATTTTTATTGCATTGCAGGTTTGCAAGAGGACTATAGGGAGTAGAAGAAAGTGCCAAGGGAACCTTGACATTCACACCAGCATCCATCTCACCTTCTTCACACCTTCCTCCATAATTTTTGGCATCTCTTGCACCCCACTGTACCTTTTTCTTCCAAAATTGTGTTTTCTACAGGAGGCTCTGTGTTTTCTATAGGAGGCTCCTGTAGGAATTACAGAGAGCCAAATGTGTCTACAGAAGGCAGTTTGAGGGACAAAATAACTTCATGAGGAGCCTATAATCCCTCCTACCATCTTCAAACCTCTTTGCCATCATTTCCAAGCCTGCATCACACCCCAAGCATCATTATTTTTTTCTCTTCCTGTCCAAAAAAAAAAAACACAGAAAAACAATTTTCTAGGTTTTAAAAAAAAAACAAAAATAAAAAGAGGAAAATGCACCAATAACCTTACCTGAAGCTTACCTACCATCCCTCCATCATTCATGACACCTCTGGCATTATTCTCGAGCTCCAAGCACAGGGAAAAGATGAAGTTTCTAGGGGAGAAGCAGCTACAAGAGCTCCTGTAGGAATTCCTGTAGCAATTGATCCCATAGAAGTCCAGCACCAGTAGCAAAAGAGTGCACATCTGCAGGTTGAAAAGACACATGAAGATCAACTCCAACAAGAGAAGAGCCTGCACAAGCACACAAGCACACAACCACACATCAGTAAGCAGAGACAACATGCATAAAGGGAAATGAAGGCATGCAGTATAGAAAGCCACAACACCTCACAACAAATACACTCGGATCACAGGTAAGTAACTAAGTCACTCCTCTATTTGCATTTGTGTAATTAGGAGTCATACAAAGGCAATGAGATGGTTGAGATTGAATGAGGGAAAGGTTTCCAGTTAACTTGGCCACCTTCATTTAGTTGACTCCACTTCTATGAGATGTCACCCATAAGTGCGCATAGTAAACTCAAGCACAAGATGCCAAGGACAGGTAGTGGGAGGAAGTGTGAAATCCGATGTAATAACAAGGGATGATTACGAGGAGGGGCCATGATGACCAAATAGGTGGGGACCAACGGTCCGAATATGGCCAACGTACACCTTGTCAGCTCAGCACTCATAACCAAAAATATCCATAAAGGGCAATGAGCACTCCTCCCCGCGTATTATCACCAACTTTTCTTCATGTCCTCCTCATAACTCAGCCATAGTAGTCCTCTTGTGCCCCCATAGCCTCATAACCACCTTCCTCCATTGATTTCCTCCCTATCTCTGCTCTTGGAATTTTCTATAGGAGCACCTACAGGAAATGTACAGGAGGGACAGTGGGCTTCTATAGGAGGGGTAGTGAGTCATTTTGAAGGGAGAAACCACGATTTTTGGCACAAATTTCAGTCTAAAGAGGTAGGGTTCATGCATGCCCCTTGTTGAATATCAGTATATGAAAGAATTGGTCTCAATTTGAGGGTGAAATAAGTCTTTAGGAGGGCAGAAAATACATAAAAAATTTATGTTTATTTAAAAAGAAAAAAACACAGTCTCCTCTGTTTTTTTTTTTATTTTTCTCAAAACTCTTTGTCTCCACCTCCATATTTGGGTTTTTAAAAAAGTACAGGTAGTATGACAGGAGGTTTTATAAGAAAGGAGCCCACTAACTCCACTAGGCTCCATGCACATCCTCAAGTGTTGGACATATTCACAATGGCAAACTGGATGAATTTCTTTGAGAAATTTAGAGGGTTTGATGATGAAATTGCCCAAGAATTTGCTCTCTCTCTGGTCCCTCACACAAGAATACATGCCACTGTAACCATTAGAGGCCTCTCCATCAAAATAACCCCTGAATTCATTAGTAGGGTCACTACCCTTTCTCTTGGGCTGCCTTGGAGTAAAGATGAGAAACCATTTGGCCAGGCTGCCAAGAAGAACTTTTTCCAAAATAATGAAACCCCTATGGAAGATAAAAATGGAATTATAATGGCTAGTATACCATATCCCTGGGATGAGGTTAGCTACCAAGTCATCAAATACATTTCCTGTGAAGGGAGGCACAACATTGTCTATGGGTATCATTTCAGAATCCTCCATGACTTGAGATATGGCATGGATACCCCAACACCTCAAAAGCTCAATATCCCTTACTTTCTCCTTCAATCCCTCATTGACTTCAACACCAAGGTACAAGCCAGAAATTTAGGGTAGTTGACTCACCATGGTTTAATCAAAATCCTAGTAGAGGAATCTCTCCATACCTTTACACTCCCTATAGCATGGGAAGTTTTCCGAAATATGACAGTTAAGGATGACATAAAGGCATTAACCTATGATTTCAGTCCTACTGGTAGAGAGGAGGAAGAACAACAAGGAGGAGAAGATGAAGGCAGTAGTGACATAGCATAGCAAGAAAGGAAGGAGGAAGGAAGAGAAACAAAGGAGGGAAAAGTTGAAGAGACAGAAGAGGGAGAAAAGGAGGCAGAGAACATAGCAAGGAGAAGAGTCCCTTGAGACTTTGGAAAGAGAAGCAACAACTTCCCTCACTGCCCTCAGTACACCAACCAAGCAAAAGCAGAAGAAGAAAAGAAAGACCTCCATGTATTTTAGGGAAAATAAGTGCATAAGAATTAAAATAAGCAAACCTCAACCCTCTTCAAAAGTTCTCATTACCATTGAAGATTCACCATCGACCAAGGTGAAGGAATCTCCTTCCAAGACACCTATAACCTATGAGAGGGGGACTCTAAGATCTTCTACATGGAAGGGAAAGGCAGTAATACAAGACCCAAAACAAGACCTACAGGAGGCTCAGACAATCCTACAGGAGACACTGTCCAAACTACAGGAGACCCAAAAGCTTGAGAAAAAGATAAGGGAACAACCAGAGGTGAAGGAGGAAGCACAAGAGCTACAAGAACCTGACCCCCAGCCTAGTCTTGCCTCCTATTACAATCTACTTGAGGGAGGTAGGATAATCCCACAGAAATTTGCAAGAACATTGTTTTTCGAATTGGAGAAAGAAAGAGTGAGAACATATAGGTGGATGCAGATAGCCAAATCCAAAGGAGTTGAGTATGTTGGCCATATGGAAAACAAACTCAAGGAAATGGGCAGAGAATTGAGTGCTCTTAGAAACAGAGAGGCCATTACAAGAAGCCACCTTGAAAATGAGAATGAACTACTAAGGAGGCATCTGCAAGAGAAAGAGACTCAGCTGGCATACATGGCTAGCTTATCCATGGAAGCACTATAATGTAGAACACCACCCAAATCTTATGGCCTCTATCTGAAGGATCAATGGCTTTAATTCCAAATAAAGACTTTGGCACAAAGAGGCACAATGCCTTTCCAAGACTACAGGTAGTTCATGGATTTGTGTGACCAAAGCACCTCAGAGGATAAGGCAAAGATGGAAGAGTTCTACTTACACAACTTGGTCCTCACATACATGAATGTGTGGGACCCTAGTGCCAAGCTAGGGGATATGAAATTAATGGCCATGGCCTCATGGATGAACCATGAAGAATTGAGGGCATCATAAATGAAGAGATTGATAATAAAAGAGCAGAATGAACCATTAATGATAAGAGTTGAGCCATCAGATCCTATGGCACTCATCATCGCACACAACCTGCTTACAAATAACCCTCAGATTTCCCCTAGATATCTAACCAACCAGGCACAAGCCATTCCACATTTTGAAGATATGCAAAGGATACTTGGGGATGACTGTGTGCATACATGCATGAGAAGATGGAACACCCTAACGCACAACTTGAAGATCAGAGAATACCATTCCCCAATGAGGCTGAGGGAGGCATTGAAAAGAGTGCCAATGTACAAGCACTCCATGCAAAGGCTGAAGGATAACTGGATTGGCCTCAAACTGAGTCCTCCACTCCTATTAGGCATGCTGGAAGGCACAAGAGAAGAAGAAGAGAAGGAGCAATGGAAGGACATAGATAGAATAGTAGGGTTTTATGAACAACATGAACAAACCACATCAGAAGCTTGGGATGCTAGGGAGGCCACTAGGGCCATAAAAGGTGAGGAGATTGACTAAGTTGCTTAGAGGATGAGCAACACCTTTGATAGGGGGGTGACGATGAGCCTCATAAATGGGTAATTATATGGGCTAATTTTACCTCCTAACCTAGTCAAATCAACCATTCTCTTAGCTTATTGTATGAATTTTTTATTATATTTATGCTTATAGAGTGAGTTGAGTTAGTTATGATGCCATGTGGTCTAACATGTATTGAATGCAGATTATTCATGGATTTCAAGGTCAAAGTCAAGGATCCAGTGGTCAAATGGTAGCAATAACTCAAAGTAGATAGAGGAGAGGACTTATAGGATGGAATACCCCTCATTTATTACTCCTCACTTCGAATTCCCCTTCATTCAACTCAGAGTACAAGTAGTCGAATCATGCACTAGAAGGTAGCCGAGCAAGGTGAGGATGACTGATAGTTATCTTGAGTTTTGGGAGCCAAGCCTCCTTGATTTTAAGGAAGTTGTTGGTAGTTTTGGATGTATAAGTAGAGAGGCCTAGGGCCTCACTAGGGTCAGATTTTTTTGCTTATGTAAACTCTGCTCAAATTGCGAGCTTATTTTTGTGTGACAGTTTCATGTAATCTTGTTATTTTTTTGATAAAGATGGAATCCTTTTTGAGTTGGCACTGAGTTACCTCAGAGGGCTGAAGCTCTTAGGTTAGGGCCCAATCCAAGCAGCCAATATTCTCTTCAATTGTATTTGTATGATTTACTTCAGTTGTAGATTAGTTCGTTGTTAGACATATTTCTTTTATGGGTAAGAATAGGTTGCTTTTGATGATTTAGTAGTTTGCTTCCATTTGTGATTTATGTAGTAGGTTAAGCAGCAATTAGAAAAGATTCAAAAGGCTAGTAAAAGTGCCTTGGCCTCTCTTCCTCCCTTTGGGACCATGATTTGAGGCAAAGACTCTTTTGTTGCCCCAAAAACACAGATTTTCCTCAGTCATAGGATTTCTAGTGTTTGCAGCTCTTTAGTAAGTTAATAGTCCAATTTTTCTTTGCTTCAAATCTCCTTCATCATGTTCATTTCTTGATTTTCAATAGTCCTCTTTCATTCTTTCCTTTCCTACGAAATTTCTCAGCATTTCCTTTCATAGATCATAGTTTAGATAATTTTAATGTAAAAATCTATTTTCTAGATGCACTCATTTCATTGCTTGCTTGATCTTCTCGGTTGACTGTTAGTTTCTATGCAGCAAATCTCTTCTAGCAGTAGGCCAACTTTTTAACAATCACACCCTCCATTTTATCCATGCCCTATAGGTCTCCCAAACCTCACCTCAATTCTGCCCTAGATTCCTCCATTTTTCATAGAACTTCTTCCTCTCTCCTTGAGCAAATTCAATCATCTTTCTCTCTCCTGGTGATTCATGGTAGACCTTAGGCACCCTAACACCTCATTCCAACCTTCATCCACCTTTTTCACCCACTCTCGCACCCTCAAAACAACTAAAATTTCTCTCGGCCTCCTCCTGTAGGCCTCCTGTAGTTTCCTTGTTTTCCTCTTGTAGATTTCTTGTGTCCTCCTGTAGTTTTTCCTGTAGGCTTTATTTTGAAGGCCGAGTGAGGGAAAATCCTCTAGAAGGCCACCTAAGACCTCCTAGGACCCATCCACACCATATTACATCCTCCCAAGCTCCAAAACCACCCTCCAACGCCACCTATTCGCTACCACACTCATACACAATAAATTAGATGCATGTGAAATTCACATAAAAACTCATAAAAATCCAAAAATATGTTTTTTGCTTATTTACTTCCAGAAATAGAATGGTTAGATATTGTTTACTTCTTTGAGTAGGTAATGACATTTCTTTCATGGTTTTCATAGTGTTTGTCGCAAAAGTAGAATTAGCTTGTTAAGTAGGCTTTACTAGGTTTTGCTTTACATTCCAGTATTTCTCCTTTCTAAAATTAGAATATCCTCTGTAGAGTAATCTTTCTTTCCTCTCATCACGCATAGAGATACTTCTAAAATCTATAGAAGTTGGCTTGAGCTCCTAGTGATCTCGCGCCGGCTGACCAAGTGACAACCTACAGTGAGAACTAGTACTTGTGCATATAGCACCGACGCTTCCAAGTTTGTTACGAACTACCGGGTTGATAAAAGTAAAGTTGGTAGCCTAGGAGTTGTAGCATTCTTATTGCAATACTGGTGCTCACCATTGTTCATAAGTCTTATCTATACCAAAATTTCCTGCAAGTCCACCACTATGTTTCTCTTTGATTAAGTTCTTCCTCATAGAACCATTTGGTATGCACAGTTGATTTATCTTAAAAATAATCCATCTTGTAAGAAATAATCCAACCATTTATTCCTATCCATCAAAATAGGATTCTTACAAGCTTCAAATGCCTCTTTAAAATCTAAATCTGTCTCATACAATTCTTTAAGAAAATCAAAACCCAACACTTGAATTCGACTCTCTTGAAATAATGTATTTCTCCTACTTAAAGCATCTACAACTTTGTTTTATTGGCCATTTATATGCTGCAAGACAAAATTGAAGCCTTGAAGATACTCTACCCATTTGGCATGTTTCTAGTTAAGCTTTGGCTACTGCATAATATACTGCAATGCATGGTTTTCTGAATAAAGTATGAACTCTTTTGACATTAGATAATGTCTCCACTTCTTCAATGACTACACAACTGCATAAAATTCTTTATCATAAGAAGAATACTTCTTCTTTGAATCATTCAGCTTTTCACTAAAATAAGCTATAGGTATGTCTTCCTAACTTAAAACACCTCTAATAGCTTCTCCACTGGCATCACATTTCACTTGGAAAGGTTTATTAAAATCAGGTAGAACCAAAATAGGTTTTTTAGTGATCTTCTTCTTAAACAACTGAAAATTCTTTTCTACTTCAGTAGTCCATCTAAATGGTTGTTTATCCTTCTTTATAATCTCAACAATAGGAGCATTGATCTTACTAAAAATTCTTTATGAATTTCCTTTAAAAACTAGCAAGACCATGAAAACTTCTTACCTCAAAGATACTTTTAGGTGAAGGCCACTCCATGATTGCCTTGATCTTCTCTGGATCCATCTTCAATCCTTCAGCAGAAATAACAAAACCCAAATACACTAATTCCTCTTTCATGAATGAAAATTTCTTCAAATTCAACAGTAATAATTTCTCTTGTTGTAACCTTTGTAAGACATAATTTAGATGTCTCATGTGTTCCTCCTTAGACCTGCTGTAAACTAATATATCGTCCAGATATACTATTACAAATTTACCAATAAACTCTTTAAGAACTTCATTCATGAGTCTGATAAATGTACTTAGTGCATTTGACAACCCAAAAGGCATTATTGTCCATTCATACAATCCTTCATTTGTCTTGAAAGCAATTTTCCACTCATCCCCCTCTCTTATCCTTATCTGATGATACCCACTCTTAAGATCTAGTTTTGTAAAATACTTTGCTCCACTCAAACAATCCATTAAATCTTCAATTATAGGTAAAGGAAATCTGTACCTAATTGTGATTTTATTGATGGCTCTTGAATTAGTACACATTCTCCAACCTCCATCCTTCTTTGGACTCAACACTATTGGTACTGCACAAGGACTCAAACTTTCTCTGATTAGTCCTTTGTCAAGTAGTTCCTGAACCTGCTTCTAACCTCTTCATTTTTCGTGGGAGTCATTCTGTAAGCTACTTTGTTTGGTAGATTTTCTCCAAGAATCAAATCTATAAGATGGCTAATTCTTCTAATAGGCGATAACTCATTAGGAAAATCACCAACGATGATATCACAATAGTTGTCCAACATTTCTTGAATTTCAATGGGTAAATCAGAAACTTTAGTAGAAGTCGTTATTACTTTAGGCTTGCAAATTAAAGCAAAATTTACCTCATTTTCTTCAATCTGTTGTAAGTATTCATTTCCTCCTAGTAATAGAGTTTTTGGATCAGTCTTCTTTCTTGATGTATCCTCTTCTCCCATAGGAAGCAATGTATGATTAACACCATCTTTACCAAATTTGTAGGTGTTTCTTTTCTCATCATGCATAGCTCCTTTGTCATATTGCCAAGGTCTCCCAAGTAATATGTGACACACATCCATAGGCATCACATCACATACAATTTTATCCTTATACTTTCTCAACTGCAACTCCACTTCACACTGTTCATTCACTAACAACTGATGTCCCTTTTTTAAACATGACACCTTGTAAGGTGTTGGATGTCTCATTGTCTTCAAATTCAGTTTCTCCACCACTTCTGTAGGTACCAAATTATCAGTGCTGCCACTGTCAATGATCATCTGACAACATTTTCCTTGAACCTTACACATTGTTGTGAACAAAGTATTTCTTTGTGATGGTTCAACTATCTCCTTTGCTGGTTTGAGAAAAACTTTATTGAACCAAAGATTCTCCTCTCTCTGGTACATTTTCTTCTTCTGTTACTGTTGTTTCTTCTTCCTCAACTTGAGCCACAATTGCATTCCTCTGACTTGTTCCCACATTCTCTGGCACTCAAAATATCTGTGTCCCAGTTTGTTACTGTTAGCCCTGAAGTGCAGTGTTGATGTTTCAAAGGCTAAAGGAAGGACATGGTCTGCTTCGCTATCCTGAAAAGGGCCCCACATTGGCTGTCACCCCACTTTCCTCACCCTTCCACTTACCTTTCATTCTGCTTATTTCCTAACCATCCCCGCGGGATCCTCTTTTCGCCTTAAGCCTAAGAAAATTAACCCAAAACCCCCGCAAAACCTCACCTTTCTGCCATGCGCGCCATCCACACTTTTCCCGAGGACACCCCGTACCTCCACGTCCTCTGCGGTTGGTCTTTCCCCTCCGATCTGATGACTCACATTTCACTCGATATTTCCCCACCATTAGATCACCCTCGCCAGATCTAACGGCTCTCACTCACATCGCACGGACAACTAGTGCCAAAAGTACCCGCCCAATGAGGGCAGTTTCTCTCCCTCCTCTGCCGCTACATGTCGTCCATTAAATGGAATTAGGCAAGTTCTAACATTTATCACTTACCGCCTGATGCCCTTCCGATAAAACTGTTAGAGTCAGTCTGGTCAGTCCTCCCAAGAGACACCACAAGAGTGGCAAACATGTCAGGGACGAACCCACTACCCTCACTGAATTACAATCATGCCCTCTTGCCATGTCATGTTTCCCACACCTAGCATGTTTTGAATTTTTTCAAAGGGTGGCAAATGTTAGATTTCATCATGAGTTGGCCCGTCTATTTGTGCTTCATCTACATGGAGGTTAGTCTATCTTGGCCGGGGTCACTTTCACATTGACACCCGAAGCTATATCAGTGGCAACAGGTATACCAAATGTTGGAGAACAGTTGCATAAGAAGAAGAAGGTGGATAGGAAACACTATGAGCCTTACATCAAGGCCAGATTCTTGAGTTAGCTCACAAGAGTCTTTCCCTTCAAATACTTGAAAGATGAGTATGCTCCGCTCATGAGATTGATCATCAAATACTTCAGCTGTGAGGGGAGGTTCTCTCGACTATATGCCTATCATATCTGGTTGCTCATGCACTTCACCAGGGTGAGGATGATGAATCTCCCATTTTTCATATGCAGGAACATAGAGAGGATTAACGCCTTCATGCTGCATAAGACCCCTCAGCAGCAACTTAACAGTGTGTATCACTTTGCTCTTATCCGGATTTTGGTAGATCATCAGTAGGGATTGTAGGGCATTGCTTGGGAGGACTTCATCTCCCATGAATTCTTTAGCACATCACAGGTACTATAAGAGCCAGAGCAGGAGATGGGTGGTCCTTCTCATCAACATGAGCACCATGAGACCACTACCATGCCAGTTTTTGTTACATATCAGAGAGGCAGTAGGCACTTGTTTGTAGCAGCAAAGCGAGTGTTATCTCCACCTAGGGTGGAAGGGCCTCACTTCCGGCATCAACGACACAGGTACTGGACAAGGGTAAGAAGCCCATGCATGATGAGGGGCCATCAAGTGTACAGGAGACCGATGTCATCCTCATTCAGGATGATGAGGCAGAGGCAGAAAATGCCCAACTTAGGATGACCATTCAGGAGCAGGACACGAAGATCCAAGACTTGATACTCAATGTGGAGAGGGCCAGATGGATCATCAAGTATCTGGAGTAGAGGAACAAGAAGCTTGAGGACCAGCAGGCAATCATGGAGCTGCAAAGCATCCGTGAGAATCGACAAGCTGCCCAACAAAGGAGGATTGAGCTCACTACCTTGGAGCAAGAGATCAACAACGACTGTGAGTCATAGCTAGAGCGGGTCAATATCCACCTGGAGAGACTACTAGAGAAGGCCAACAGAGACAAAACCATACTGAGGAGGATGGCTTGTCATTACAGGGCACGGAACATGAGTGCAAAGGCCCGGATAAGGAGCTTGAAGGCCAAATTGAGCAGAGCAACAAAAGAGGCAAAAGAGAAAGATCGACTTCGAATCTTGGTTGAAGCTTCTGTGGCCCAGCATAGTGCCTCTTAGAGAAGCTCCAGCCCAAATTTCAAGAAATTTAGGACAATTTTGGTCACATGGAAATTTTTTGGCACAAACACAGGTTTTTTCTCTATACACGTCGCGCCACCGGCGCGATGCGTAGGATTGGGAGCTTCAAATGAGAAATGGTTTGCATTTTTGGATTCAGCATGCAAAATCACGACTACTGGCACTCGGACAAGAAATTTGGGCATGATTTGAGTCTCCAGGAGGTCAAAAACACCCAAAAAATGGCCTCACTACCCCTATTTTGACACACAGGAAGCAGTCTTGGGAGAATGAAGATTTGGAGGGGCAAATGAGCTCCAAATTCAAACATTCCACTTGGGTTGGAAAGTAGACAGGATAGGATTTCCAAAAAGAACACTTGGGAATATTTTGGACTCCTAAAGGTGCCTCAAAAATGGCCTCAAAGTGGCGCGGCACATACAGAAAAGGGTGCGACGCATATAGGAAAAAAGGCCCAAATTGCCTCTGTTTCGCGAAATTTCAATTCACGACTTCTCCAAAGTGGGCCCTCTCATCTACACTTCAATTTTTCAGCACCAAAGGTGGAATTTAAAGTATTTTCACTCTAGATGGGCATCTATCCAAGTGGCAAAGGAAGGCAAAGGGTCACCGAAGCCATTTGTCATGTTTGTGGTGCTGCACCTGTAGCTGATGTTTGGCTCTCCACCTTCATTTTGTAATGATTTGAGTAACTCCCCAACCCTTGGGCATTATATCTCTTCATGGCACATTCTATATATTGTATGCAAACTATTTGCAAAGGGTTGGTTGGCTTGTAACTTCTGGGAGACTGTGGGAAAGAAACTCTGTTTCTTCATTGTATATTTTTTACAGAGGATTAATGAAAGGCAACGGCTCTGTTTCATGAGATTCATGTGGTTGTGAGTGCAGAAAATGTGTCTCTTATGTTTCATATGTATCTTGTTATGTTTCATAGCTCATTTCATATTCATTTCCGGTGAAATTTTCTAAGTTAGATAAGGTAGAATTCAATTTTATTGCTCTGCCTGTGGGAAAATTTCATGTTCAATGTTCTTCTTCTTTTGAAAAGGATTCATGTTGCCCATGCCCTTTTCACCCTCCTAAGCAATCTCTCCATTCCGCATTGCTTCAAACTAAATTTCCAGACTCTCCGCCTATCTTGCCTCACGAAGTAATCTGTGTCTTTATATTAAATTCTCTGTTCTTTGAGGTCCATTGATCCCATACCATCCTAGAAACACAGTCATTCATAAAAATCACTTCTTGTATCCATATTCACTTACTAGTCTAAGATAAATATTTTGTTGTAAGTCATCTCAGGCCATTTCGTTTATCTATTCACTGAGTGTGACTCGGAGATAACCCTCTCCTGTTTTGGTAGGGCTAGCTACTAGACTGAGCGTGGTTTGTGGTTACCCTGAATTTTGCCTTTCTTCAGCCTAAGGCGAATTTAGGTGCTAACAAAAACCATAACTGCCTTATCCAAACCACCCCCAGGTGTTATCATCCGCGTGCCTCTTCCACGCAATAATTTTCCGATCTATCCACCCGAGATCTAACAATCCGGACATGTCCCGCTCCCACCATGACCTCAAATCCCCTGCACAAGATTTCCACCGTGCATTTCCCCGGATCCGATGGCCCTCATTCACGATCGTCCCCAATTGTCCTCCACCACTCTGTCACCTCTCTGTTTGTCCGATTCGACATGTCCATCCACCCATGCACTCCATACTCCACTCCCTATTTGTTACTCGAAGGAGAAGATGGTCGGTTCTGTCAGCCTGGGGACAGTCTGACTGCTGAACCGAATTAACAAAAATCATGGCCGAAGGAAGAAGGACATAACATGACTCAGAAAACAGAATTAAACAGTCATGGAGCACCACTGCCATAATCCATCCAAGCACCTAACAGGGTAACACACTACCAAAATTGATTAATGTTTTCGTGATGGAAAGGAAATTTCATCTTGGAATGTAATCAGACAGTTAATGATAGTAGGTGGTCGATTAAGACATCTCCAGCCCTAAACAGCTAAGGATCACTGTAAAAATAAACTATAAATAGCGGAAAGCAAGATGTAATCGAGGTTCAACTTCTGGAGACTGTAGATACTCTGTTCCTTGCAACATCTCATCTTCATTTTCAGTAATACAAGCTTCTTTTGCTATTATATGTTCAATGTCCATTTCCCCTCTGTTCTAAACTTGCACCTGAATAGGTTTATTCATGCTTCCTCCTATGTGTAATGCTAGATAACTATCATCTTATCCCTGCATTGGCAAATTGGATTGGCTATTGAATAGGTCATCTGTGTTTCTTATGTATCTAATGCTAGATAACTAGCATCTTATCTCTGCTTAGATAAATTAGAGTTGCAAGCTTCATTCGTTGGTTGCAGTTGGCCATCATATGTTATGTATGCATCTGCTAGTGTGGTTAGTATTCTTCATTCATTCACTTAATCTGCAAACTATTGAGCATTGGTGGTCTAAAGCCTTGTAAGCTGATGGTGTTCATGCATGTCTAGAGTGAAACAAAGTTGAAGTGGTTATCTGGCTTGAACCAAACCATCATTCATTCCAATAGTTCCTAGAACAATATTGAAGATTATATGTGACTAGGCATCTTCGAGCTACAACCTAGGAGAGTTTCGTGGAGAGCTAACATAATTGGTGCCACTGCCAATGAGAGGAGATTGAAGCTCAGCTTCCCTGGGAGACGACACAGATCCAACTTTGATGATAGACAAAGTTTGGACACATTTTTGGTTGTAATCATCTATCTGGCTACTCTAATGGAGGCTGAACCTCTTGGTGACTCCACTTCATAGTTCTGGCTCAGTTTGTGAGGCATACTCGGAGAAATCATCAGAAGTCACTCACTGAGCTAGTACCTGACCCTGAAAAGATCATCAAAGAAATAAAGGTATCATAGAAAGGAGCATCAAGATTAGGTAAATCTAAACAATCATCTATATCTCTGCAAGAAAGGCTAGTGATAGAACAAATACATGTTGAGAGTGTAGCCTCTGACACTAGCAGCGAAGAAAAACTTTTAGAGGTTCATAAAGTTCCTTATCCTTTAGGTTCTCCTTTTGCTTTAAGCCCGAAGGAAACCTCACCCCCTACCCATCATATTCCTTTAGTCTTATCCATCACTCCTCAATTCCCTACCTTTCAGACTGCCAGTACTCTTGTATCTACCACAGCCATGGCAGGTCCACAAGCACTCACCAAAATGGAAAGAATCATAGCAGCTAGATATGGAACTTTAGTACTACCCACTCCTTTAAATGTAATGCCTACTGGAGAATATAAAAAATACATGCCTAAGTTCACTGGGACTGAAGGAGTTACAGCCGAAGAACATCTTGAGTCCTTTTATAGTTATGTTGATAATCTAGACATCAGTGAAGATGATGTGTGGATGAGAGTATTTGTCCAAAGCCTAGATGGAGAGGCCAAAAAATGGTTCAGAGAATTGACCCCTAGATCTATAACATATATTGAGGCTTTGGATGATGTATTCCTAAAACATTGGGGGGATAAGAAAGATCTGCTCTACTATCATACTAAGTTTGGGAATCTGAAAAGGGAAAATGGGGAGTCACTTTTTGATTTCAATAAAAGTTTTAACCTCATGTACAATAAGATACTAGCTGAAGTGAAACCCACTCCTACCTCTGCTAAACTCACTTATGCCAATGCCTTCGATTTTGATTTCTATCTACTAATGAGGGAGAGGAGATGTGCTTCTTTGGCTGAAATGTAGGATGCTGCCTTGGAGGTAGAGTCCAACATCATGAATGCAGAAAAACTCGAGGGACATGTTGACCGAAGGAGACAGAGGGGTGAATCTTCCTCATCTTCAGACCCCAAGACAGATAAGATGACCAAGACGATAGAGTCATTAGCCTCTGAAATCTCCAAATTAAAAGTGGAGCAACACCTTGTGAAAGGAAGAATTCCTAATACTTTCCGCCCTAGAAATTTGAATCCATATAGAAGAGAAAATGAGTAGTTACAGGTCATGCAAAGGGGAAACGAGGCTAAGGAAGACCAAAGAGTGAAGACCCCTTTCCAAAATGTAGACATGGAGGAGGAGCAGTCTAAAGAAGATGATGAGATCCATTGCATGGAAGACAAAGGCAGTGCTTCCTTTTTGACCTTGGCTTCCTATGAAGAGTTGTTACTCAAGGACCAAACCGGCCAAGAGTGGGATGGTGGGGCTGTTATGAAAATTGAATATCAGTAAAGATATAATCTAAGGTCAAAGATGAAAAATGCCAAGGAAACCACTGTTCAAAGAGCTATTGTTCCTGCAATACAACAAGCTAACAAGCAAAAACTACCAGCAACTGATCCCATCATTCTCAGAGCTTCAACTCAAGAGGTAAAAGGCCCTAACATGTCTCCTACTCCCTTCTGTTTTGAATTAGAAATCCAGAAGCTAAAAATATCTATACCTCTAGTTGAACTAGTGAAGAATGAAGCCTTTAAGAGACCCACCCTTGAGGCCCTTGATCTTAAGGCCACACAAGCATCAAATGACTATGTGAATTTATAAGATGACAAACCTGCAGTTGTTCTTAGCCCAATGACAAAACCTCTTGATGACAATTCCCCATCATTATATGTCTCCTTGACTATTCATGACAAGATCCTTCACAATTGTCTGCTGGATATAGGTGCCAGTCATAATTTAATGCCCAAGGTTGTCATGGACGAGTTAGGTCTTGACATCACTAGGCCTTATCATGATTTGTTTTCTTTTGATTCTAGAAAGGTGAAATGTTTGGGGTTAATCAAAGACCTAGCCATCACCTTGGCTCAGCTACCCATGAAGAGCATGATGATGGATATAGTAGTAGCTGATGTTCCCCCTAAGTTTGGCATTCTCCTTTCCAGGGGATGGATTAAAAGATTGCGTGGAACATTACAAAATGATCTGTCCTATGCTACTATCCCAGTTTTTGGAGGTGAGAGTAGGAGATTATACAGGGAAGCTCAATTAGCTTATATCTTCAGTGATGAGAAGAATCCCACTAATCACCCCATCTATGCTATTGAAACTGATTTTGGAGCCTATATTCTTCAAGTGGAATAGTCCCAGTTGGCCTCCATGCAGCTCAGAAAACCAGTTTGTCAAATCATGGAAGAAGAAGGCCCACAAATGTGGGACATATTCTTTGATGGAGCTTTCTCTAAAGAAGTTGCAGGAGTAGGTGTAGTTCTGGTATCTCCCTCACAAGAATGAATACAATTATCTTTCAAACTGACTTTTCAAGTCACAAATAATATAGCAGAATATGAGGCTTTGATCTTAGGCTTGAACGCGACTAAAGAAATGGGCATCAAGCATCTTAAGGTGTTTGGAGATGCATACCTTATTATTCAGCAGGTGAATAAGACATTCCACGTGAGGCATCTCAGGCTGAAAGAATACAAAGATGAGGTATGGAGGCTCAAGGATTCATTCAATAGCTTTAGTATTTCATACATCCCTAGGGCTAAGAATTAGCTGGTTGATTTCCTTGCTGTGTCTGCTAGTATGTTTGTTCCTCCTTTACCCCCTAGATTGACTTATGAAATCCAAGTAAAGTAGAAGCCGTCATTGCCTGATAATGTCAAGTATTGGAAAGTCTTTGAAGATGATGATGAACTCAATAGGTTTCTACAAGTAATTGATGAATTTTTTGAAATGCAAATTGATCAAGAGAATGAGGCCATGGAGGAATTCCATCAGTCCCAGCTGAGAAACAAAATTGGTCAAGATAACATTGTACAACTGCCTAGTAACCATATACCCAAAGGCTAGTGCCTCTAGAGAAGCTATTTGATCATAATGATGTACCTTATAAGCCTACCCAGAAAGAGAATGAGTCTGCAGTCCATAGACACAATATGGGGAGTCCAGATCATCCAAAGTACGTGAACCTATCCACCCACTTGTCTACTACCCAAAGTTCTAAATATCGCACCCTGATGAAGCAATTTGTTGATGTCTTTGCCTGGGAATACAGTGACCTTAAGACTTATTACAAAAACATCATCCAACATAAGACTCCACTAGAGAAAGACACCATCCCTTTTAAGCAGAAGCTGAGACCTATCAGCCCTCTATTACTACCTTTGATTGAAAAAGAGATTAAGAAACTGTTGGTTGTCAAGATCATAGTCCCCCTAAGGTATTCAAAATGGATAGCTAACTTGGTGGTAGTAAGAAAGAAAAATGGAGAAATCAAGCTTTGTGTTGACTTTAGAAATCTGAACAAGTTCTCTAAGAAAGACAACTACCCCCTTCCCAAGATGGAACATTTGTTGCAAAGAGTTTTAGGGGCTAGAGTCATGTCTTTCTTAGATGGTTTCTCAGGTTACAATTAGGTTGTTTTACACCCAGAGGATCAAGAGAAGACTTCCTTCACTACTCCTTGGGGCATTTTCATGTATTCCAAGATGCCTTTTGGATTGATGAATGTTGGGGCTACTTTTCAGAGGGCCATGGATAGAGCCTTTGTAGGAGAGAAGGATAAGTTTTTCCTTATTTACCTTGATGACATAACAGTATTTTCCAGCAGTCACATGGAACACTTGCAACATTTGAAGAAGGTGTTTTTGAAGTGCAAAAGGTTTGGAATCTCAGTAAATCCCAAGAAGTCACAGTTTTCTCTAGAAGAAGGCAAACTTTTAGGACATATTGTTTCTGCTGCAGGTGTCAAGATTGACCCAGAAAGGGTTCAATCAATACAGACATTGTCCATCCCAAGGTCAAAAAGGGACATTCAATCTTTTCTGGTTAAGATTAACTTTGTGAGGAGGTTTATTCCAAACTTTGCAGAACTAGTGAAGCACATCACCTCCATGCTAAAGAAGGGGTCAGAGATAAAATGGACAGAGTTCGCAAGAAGATCTTTCAAAGCCATCAAAAGAGATATCATGGAGGCTCCCACCTTGGTCAGCCCAGACTACACCAAGGAGTTTTATATTTTCTCTTTCAATTCTTATGATACACTTGTAATAGTACAAAAAAATGATGAAGGTATAGAACAAGCAGTGGCCTTCTTCGGAAAAACTTTGAGGGACGCTGAATTAAGGTATGACCTCATTGAAAAATAGGAATATGCCCTCATAAAGTCTTTAAAAGCATTTTGAATCTACATTTTGCACTCAAAAGTAGTCGCCTATGTACCTTCAGCTTCAGTAAAGGATGTCCTAACACAGCCAGAGGTTGATGGAAGAAGGGCCAAGTGGATTGCAAAACTTATAGAGTTCAACATAGATGTAAAACCCACCAAGCTTGTCAAAGGGCAAGGCTTGGCTCAGCTTATGGCTGAGAAAAATTGCAATCTACTAGACATAAATTGCATAGGTCCAGATTCAAATGTTGAATAGGCAAAGGAAGAAACAGAAGAACAAGGGCATAACCAGTCATTGGCTGAGAATTTGGCCACTTATGAGTGGTATTCCAGTATATCTCATTTCTTGTTGAAGCTTGAAGTCCCTCCAGGCCTTAGCTCAAGTCAGGCTAGGACCATCAAGTTCAGAGTAGCCAAGTTTGGTATTAATAAGAACCTGCTTTATTGGAGAGACCCATCTGGAATCCTCTTGAGGTGTCTAGACAAAGAACAATCTGTGGAAGTCATGCACCATTTTCATTCTAGCATCTGTGGAGGGCATCACTATTGGAAGATCACAGCCCACAAGATCCTTAGGGTTGGGTATTATTGGCCTACTCTATTCTCTGATGTGTTTTCATTTGTGAAGTCTTGTGACAAATGCTAGAGGTTTTCAGGAAAGCAACAACTGAAATCTTTGCCCCTGAAACCAATACACACCAATGGTCCTTTTCAGCAGTGTTATTTAGATTTCATAGGGGAGATTAATCCGCATTTCAGTGGCCAACATAGGTGGATTTTGGTGGCCACTGACTATTTTACAAAATGGATTGAAGCCATGTCCACTAAGAAGGCTAATCACCAGGTGGTCATGAAGTTCTTGACTGAGAACATTTTCACTAGATTTGGCTGTCTGACCAAACTAGTTACTAATAATGCAGCAGCTTTCAGAGCAAAGGAAATGGTGGACATGTGTGAATCAATGGGCATTAAATTAGTGTATTCCACCTCATACTATCCTCAAGGCAATGGCTTGGCATAATCATCCAATAAAAGCCTGGTAAGGATAATCAAAAAATTCTTGGAAGACAACAAATGGAAAACCTCAAAACCTCACCTTTCTGCCATGCGCGCCATTCACACTTTTCTTGAGGAAATCCTGTACCTCCGCGTCCTCCGCCGTTGATCTTTCCCCTCCCATCTGATGGCCCACATTTCACCTAATCACTGAAGCTTGCCCAATCTTTCCTTGCCGTTAAATCACCCCCACCAGATCTAACGACTCTCACTCATATCGCAAGGACAACTAGCGCAAAACGTACCCGCCCGATGAGGGAAGTTTCTCTCTCTCCTCCATCACTACGTGTCGTCCATTGAATGGAATCGGGCAAGTTCTAAAATTTACCACTTATCACCCAATGCCCTTCTGATAAAACCATAATTGGCCGAGCCAAACCACCCTCGGCTGTTATCATCTGCGTGCCTCTTCCACCTGATAACCATTCGATCTATCCACCCAAGATATAATGGTCTAGACATGTCTCACTCCCACCATGACCTCAAATTCCCTGCACACGATCTCCACCGTGCATTTCCCTTGATTCGACGACCCTCATTAACGATCGTCCCCAATCGTCCTCCACCACTCTGTCATCTCTCTGTCCGTCTGATTCGACACGTCCATCCACCCATGCACTCCATACTCCACTCCCTATTTGTTACTCGAAGGAGAAGATGGCTAACTCTGTAAACCTGGGGATAGTCTGACTGCTAAACCGAATTAACAGAAGGCATGGCCAAAGGAAGAAGGACACAACATGACTCAGCAAACAAAATTAAATAGTCATGGAGCTCTGCTGCCATAATCCATCCAACCACCTAACAAGGCAACACAATACCAAAATTGATTAATGTTTTCATGATGGAAAGGAAATTGCGTCCTGGAATGCAATTAGACAGTTAATGAAAATAGGTGGTCGATTAAGACATCTCCAACCCTAAACAGCTAAGGATCACTGTAAAAATAAGCTATAAATACCTAAAAGCAAGATGTAATCGAGATTCAACTTCTGGAGACTGTAGATACTTTGTTCCTTGCAACGTCTCATCTTCATTTTTAGTAAGACAAGCTTCTTTTGCTGTTATATGTTCAATGTCCATTTCCCCTCTGTTCTAAACTTGCACCTAGATAGGTTTATTCATGCTTCCTCCTATGTCTAATGCTAGATAATTGTCATCTTATCCCTGCATTGGTGAATTGGATTTGCTATTGAATAGGTCATCAATGTTTCTTCTGTATCTAACACTAGATAACTGTCATCGTATCTCCGCTTAGATAAATTAGAGTTGCAAGCTTCATTCATTGGCTGCAGCTGGCCATCATATGTTATGTATGCATCTGCTGGTGTGGTTAGTATTCTTCATTCATTCACTTAATCTGCAAACTATTGAGCATTGGTGGTCTAAAGCCTTGTAGGCTAAGGGTGTTCATGCATGCCTGGAGTGAAACAGAGTTGAAGTGGTTATCTGGCTTGAACCAAACCATCATTCATTCCAATAGTTCCTAGAACAATATTGAAGATTATATGTTACTAGGCATCTCCGAGCTACAACCGAGGAGATTTTCCTGGAGAGCTAATAGTTACACCTGTAACATATTACTTCTCTTCCTTTGCCTTTGCCTCCTCCTCCTCTAGAAAAACTCCCTTTGCCACCTGCATCACCTTCTATAGTTGCATTCTGGGTTGAGCTGTTGCTAGCTCCATCTCTAGGTGCTGTAGATCTTCCTCTACCACCTTGACTTCCTTTTCCTCAGAAAGTACCTCTTCCTCTAGTAGACTTCTTCCTTATGAGTTTTTTCTTCAGCTTTTAGTACCACCTGATAAGCTTCTTCTACTGTTTTAGGAGACAGTATACTTATCTCATCTTAAATGTCTATCCCAAGACCATTCACATATGTAGCCACCTTCTCATCTGTATCCTGAGTTTGTCCAGCTCTTATACTTACCTTATAGAATTCCTCTGTATATTCCCTCATTATCATAGACCTCTATCTAATATTCTGCATCTATTTGAACAAGGTTTGCTGATAATTACTTGGTAGAAACTTACCTCTTAGCTTAGCTACCATCCTATTCCAATTCCTGATTGGTTGCTTGCCAAGACTTTTTCTTTCTGCCTGCACTCCATCCCACCAAAGTGCTGCATGTTCTTTTATCTTGGTGACAATAAACTTTACTTTCTTCTCATTTTCTGTTTCTTCATAGTCAAAGAATTTCTCCATGCCATTAATCCAGTCTATCAATTCTTTTGGATTCAATTCTCCTACATATATTGAAACCTCAATTATTGGCCTAGCTATGGATATCAGCACTGATTGGAAGAATCACATCTCAGGAGTAACTACTATAGTTTCATTGTCTTCTTCAGTTTCAACCACAGGCTCACTAACATCTCCATCATCTATATTTCTCCCTGTTGTTAATGCTTCTAATCTAGCTTGCATTTGTTGCATAGCGTCCATCACCTTAGCATTTGCAACTGGTCATCCTCTTCTACCACGTCCTTGTCCTCTTCCAACTCTAAAAGCCATATTGGACTTCCTTCTCTTACTTTTGAGATTCAATTCAGTGTCAACAGGTTGCTCTGATACCACTAATGATGGCGGTATAGGTACATGCAAGAGTGTTAACATTCCAAACTGCGAGATTATATCTTATATTGTTGTTTCCGGATGTAATTGCTAGTTCAGTGGGCTTTTTGTCATCCACTAATAACCTTTAGAGCTTCGCTAAGTTAGCAGACTCCTCTAAGAACCATGGAATTCTACTAAACCTCCACTAGTTCGAATTTGACAGTGATATAAACCATAACTTAATAAAACTTGAAATCTGCCTTCCAAAACCTCGTTGACATTTCTATACTATTGATCTATTCAAGATCCAATGGTTACAACTCTCCCTGACCTCAAACTTGCTCCACGCATGTGGAAAGTCGATCTTGCTCCAACAGATCTAACGCTTCATACACATATCGGCCGGCTAACCTGCGCACTCCAAATCCACCCGAAAAAGTGGTTTCCCTCTCTCTCCTCTCTACTACATGTCACGATATGTATGGAAAATGAGCCGACGGGGGAATTACCACTTACCACCTTCCTTCTGCTCGATATCCCCTTGTGGTTTCTCAAAACCGCTTCTGCTTGTTAACTGACGGTTAACTTCTGTGCCCGAACACCGTTGATCGCCTCGACCAAGATCTAACAGTCCAAGTTCAATCTTCACGTCACTGCATCTTTAGTCTTCCTCCATTGATCTCGACCATCTACTCAACACTTAGAATTCATGAGAAACTCAGTTAAAAGGAAAAACACGAATTTAACACAGTCAACACAAGTTCATTCAATCTCACAGAATAACAGTTAAACTTCAAATTGCACAACAACACAGAGATTTCGAAGGAGATTATCCTTCAGGATTTGATAGGAATTTCTCGTTCACATGCACAGAGACAATTTTTTTCCAATTCACTAGATTTGCTCCTAGGAAGCCAAATTTCTTTAACAGTCAAAATCCCTTTACAATAGCGTGAAAGTTACATAAGTACTGGTTCATCCTAACAACTATATCCTAATTCAAAGGATAAATTTTATTAACTCTATCTGTCCTACGAGGCATTCTCCTCGAGAATCTCCACTACAGCGAATTAACTAAAGCTTATTACATCATGATCAAATCCTATATTCTAGCTCTGTGATTAACTAGAAAAACATGGAAATTGGTGGCTAAAGGACCC
Organism: Pinus taeda; assembly: GCA_000404065.3. Taxonomy (NCBI): domain Eukaryota; kingdom Viridiplantae; phylum Streptophyta; class Pinopsida; order Pinales; family Pinaceae; genus Pinus; species Pinus taeda. Next base: position 43,612 of record APFE031713373.1, on the reverse strand, counting down.
CACTCCTTTGCTTGTAGATTTTTTTGTATTTTTGGAATAAATCTTCAAATTTGTCTTCAAGCTGCATCAAAACCCAAAGGATATAAGAAATGGGATTCGAACATCTTCTTCCTTACAATTCTCGAGCATATTCAATTTTTCATTTTGTTGTTAGAAGTGCTTGAATGTTGATTTTCATGGTTATTATTGCTTTGAATGAACATGTGAAATTATAGTGGTAGCATGCATTTTATTTCAAGGTATATATATAGTGAGGGAATCATTTCATTATGTGGGGCACATAAATATCTTTTAAGGCATCCCTGGTTTGTTATTGGGTAATTGTTTGCATGGTCTAGAAGTTATCTACATGGTAGTGTAATTTTAATTATTAGGTTTTAAACAAGAAGATTGATAGTACATGGTTAATTTAACCATTTAGCACATGTTTGGGTGCCAAATTTATCATCATGTTTATGAAACAAGTTTAAACCCATCTTGATTGTCATGGAAGATATATTGTGAGATTAATCAAAAATATTTTTTATTCACAAGTGTCAAGTAAACATTTAATCAGTGAAAATATCAAATTCTTCTTTATCCGCAAATTAGGATTTTTAGTTAATAATAATGTATATTTTCATAAATTTTTCGAAGGAATTTTCCCCATTCTTCTCTTTGTGGTTCCTCTCAGCTCCCCCTGTATTCATCATGTGGAGGATTGTTAATATAGATATAATTGTCATATCAATGAACATGACCATGTTAAGGAAAAGCACTAACAAAAGTGTTGAACATGGGGTTATTTAATCACAAATTTCAATAACATATGCCTTAAGATGGGTTAAAATGGATAATATTATCGATGAGAGTCACTATTAACGTGTAGGCTTAGACTTGGTATTAATTTTCTTCAAAATTATTCAATATAACTTCTTGTGCACTATCTCATATGTCTTGGATATTAAATGGAATTTTATTATATATATTGCCTTAACATTTTATGTTGCGTACCATCGTGATTACATGTGTGACTATTATGTTTATATTTCTCTAAAACAACATGTAATTACTCTAAAATTGTGACATACCAATTTCTATCTACAAATTTATTGTTTTTGTATAATATTGTAAGAAAAAAATGTGTGAATTATTGATGGCATCTACCCTAACAAGAGAAGATTAAATTAACATTCTTCTAATGCATTTGTAAACTTCATTTAATCTCAAAACGATTGCATGGTTACCTTATTTAACAACTTATAATCTTTATATACTATTAAAGAAGTGATTTACATGGTGTAGCTTGTTGGCAAAATAAATGCAAAGTTATCGTATTTCTTACAAAGTTTTTAAATATTTGAGCGATGTGTGGATGGAGTGAGTTTGGAGAATCTACATTTATTTTTGTTAAATATGTGTATTTAACATTTTAGTATTGAATAATGGATAATTGTTTTCCAAAATAAAAAATATTAAAAATACATGAATAAAAAATAATAAAATAAAAAAAAAGAAAAAAGAGAATTTTTTTTATTATAAAATTATTATAAAATATAATAATATAAACTAATAAATAGTTTAAGGGAAGGTCGGGGTTGATATATATTTAGGTTTAAAATAATATTCAAAAGACAACTTGTTAAATCAAAGTGAATATTTTTTACCCAAATATATTTGCACTCGATCAAAGCAGATGCTATGTCTATTAGTTTGCATTAACCTTATTATATTATTAAAATTGAAATTATTTATTATTTATAATTTCAACTATTAATTAAATACTATAAGATTGATAGTATTAGTATTAATACTAAATATAATATTGATAGTATAGTATTATATTAATATTAGTTTAATGTTAATATTAGTTTTATTAATATATTATATTAGTATAATGTTATATTAGTTTATTAATATTAATATTATAGTATAGTAAATAAATTAACAACATTATACTACTATATTAAAATAATGCTAATATCAAATAAATATTATTATTAATGTTAATAATAATATAGTTTTAATATTAATATTAAATTAACATTTAGTTAATTTTAATATTTTTAGTTATGACTTAATACAATATTAATACATGTAATTAAATATTAATATATTTAATTATGACATTAATATAACATTGAGAAATATATAATATTATTAATATATTAATATAACATTTAAATAACATTAATAAGAATTTACTATAATATTAATGGCACATTTATAATATATTAATCTACACATTTATAATGTACTATCTATAAATTAATCTATGCATTAATACATGTTAACTATGGTTGATTATTATTGACATAGTCAACCATAGTCAACAATAATAATTCATGGTCGAAACATAGACAATGATGTTTAAATAGGGTGAACATGAAAAACCATAGTCAAACATAACTAAATAATACTTAACCATAGTCAAAACATAGTCAGTGATGTTTAACAATAGTCACACATGGTAAGTCATAGTCTAACCATGGTCAACGAGATTCAATTGTAGTCAACCATGGTTGACCAAAGTCAAACATTTTCAAATAATATCATAGTAACTTCTCGTCACATATTTACCCTGGTTGGTCGTTTACTTGGGTAGATGTTGAAGGAGGGTGTTACAAAGTGGTATCAGAGCATGGGTTCACCCCTTGGACTGGATGGGAGGTGTGCGTTGGTCATGCATTCATGTAATTTGCACGTGTGTTAATCATCCTGTGGTATATATGCTTGTTGCATATGCATGGTGTCGATCATGGTTGTGGTGATGTCGCCATGTGAAAGAGGATTTTGTTGTTGTGAATTGTCTTGTCATGAGTGTTTGATTGGTTACATGTTGTTTATGCTTACTTATTATCAGTGTATGTTGGTATGGTTGTTGTCACCATGCATGAGGTCATGATGTGTGGTTGATATGGTCATGCATTGATGACTGGACTCTAGCTAGAATGATGTTTATGTATTCATGCATCTATTTTTTCCATGTCTATATGTTGTTATGATTATGTTATACATGTACTACATTGATTAGTTGATCTTGCAAATGAGATATCCTCCCCAAATTTTGTTAAGGTACGTTGGTTTATTGTGATTTGGTTTAGCTAATATAAATTATATGCCTTGCAGGAAAGAGATAAAAAAATGACTAGCAAGATGGTAGACTACAAAGACTCTCCCTATGAATCAGATGAGCGCTCTTCTTATTTAGCCGACACATTGAGAATCTTGAAGGAATAACTGAGGATTTGTAAGGTAGATAATGACAAAATCATGCAAGCACAAGAGAAACAAGAAAAGGTTAATGTAATACTCATTCAGAGTTTGTCAGAATTGCAGCAACAGGGGTCACTTCGGATCAGCCATAGGCAAGAGGACAAAACTAATGGGGCATATGGTAGTAGGTCTCATGGTGATCACAAGTCAGATAGAGATGACATGGTTAGATATGGCAAATTGTTGGATACTAGGGATAAGAGAGGTGATAGATATAGGTATTATTCTAGTTCTGGTTCTGGCAGACATCATGATCGTCATCATTGTCACCCTTACAAGAGGAGTGATAGGGGATACTTTCCCTATGAGTTTAAGAAAGCAAAGCCACCTACTTTTGATGGAGACTTGAAGAAACCAGAATATGTAGAGACTTGGATACTTGGGATGAACAATTTCTTTGAGTTGCACGAGTACACAGAAAACATGAAGGCCATAATTGCTATCTTCAGCCTGAAAGGTAAAGAAAATATTTGGTGGGAAGTTGTGAAGCGGGTCAGAGACATTAGGGAGGAGGACTTGAGTTGGCATGAGTTCAAGAGCATTTTTAGGAAGAACTACTTATCAGAAAGGTAATACGACAATGAGGCCAAAGAATTCTATGAGCTAAAGATGGGATTGATGATAGATGAAGAGTACACGACTAATTACTAGGGCTATTAAGGTATGTATCATATCTTCAATATGAGAAGGCTAAATTTCAATGATTTTTCAATGGTTTTCCATTAGCATTTATAGATTAGATTGAGTATGATGAGCCTCGGTCACTTGAAGAAGTTATTAGGAAATTGAAGCATTGTTATGAATAGTCAAACCGTAAGAATGAATCTCTGCAAGGATGGAAGGGGAAGGATAAGGATAGAGGTAAGGGTAAATGGAAACCTAAAAGAGAAAAGCCTCAAAATTCAAAAGAGAAAGAAAATGTGGCACCACAAAAGAATTTCAATGTAGCTAGATAGGGACATGGGTCACAGCTGTAGCATGGAGTTGATGGTACTGGACGGTTGGAGTGTTGGACATGCTGTAAGGAACAACTTAAGAGATATTGTCCATATAATCAGGGTGGTAGGCCTCATATCTATAGTGCACAAGCGTCACACACTATTAGGTATGTTGGTCAGAGCGTTCCTCATATATGTGAAGCATTGGACAACAGACAAGCTGACCATCCGACATCTATCATTGAGATGGACGGTAAGCTCTATGAGCAAGTTTTTGTATTTTGATTGGCCTTGGATGTAGTTATAGTTATGTTAGTCCTGACTTAGTGGATACATGTGGTTTGAATAAAGAAGTGCATGCATAACCTTTTTTGGTGCAGTTGGCTACAAGTTCAAAGAAAAAAGTGCATCATTGGGTAAGAGATTGCGCATTTGAGTTAAATGGCATGTCTAGAACAATGCACTTGAACCTATTTCCATTGGAATCGTATAGTATGTTATTGGGTATGTCTTAGTAGTACCTTCATAGGACCAAGGTGGATTGTTATGACAAAGCCATTGAGTGCTTGGGTGACAATGGGGAACCAAGAGTCTTATAGGGAAAGAAGAAAGCCACATCAGTTAGGATGGTGACAGTTATGTAGGACAAGTGTAGTCGCATGAAAGGTTGTGTGTTATTTGTTGTGCATATTTCTAGTGACAATGGTAAGGAAGTTGAGGATGCAGAAGCTTTGAGTAGGTACCTAGTTCTACAACATTTTCAGGATGTGTTTCCCATAAAGATTTCAGAGATTCCACCTCATAGGGAAGTAGAATTTTCTATTGAGTTGGTGCCAAGGGAAACTACATCATCAAAAGCACCTTCTAGGATGAACACACCTGAGTTGGTAGAGTTAAAATTGTAGCTGAAATAGATTCTTGACTAGGGATACATTAGGCCAAGTGTATCACCATGGGGCACACCAGTATTGTTTTTGAAGAAGAATGATGGTACTCTTAGATTATGCATTGACTACATGTAGTTAAACAAAGTGACCATCAAGAACAGGTATTCATTGCCGAGGATTTATGACTTGTTTGATCAGCTAAAGGGAGTAGCAATGTTCTCAAATATCGACTTGAGATCAGGATACGATTAGGTACACATTAAAAAGGAGGACATTTAGAAGACAACTTTTTGGACAAGGTATGGGTATTATGAGTTTGTTGTAGTTCCATTCGGTTTGACTATTTCCCCAGCTACCTTTATTTGTTTGATGAATACTGTGTTGAGTCCCTATTTGGACAAGGGTTTTATTGTATTCATTGATGACATGTTGGTATATTCTAAAAATTAGGAAGAGCATGCCTCAGTTGTATATTAAGCTCATTAAGTGCAGTTTCTTTCAGACTAAGGTACATTACTTGGGACATGTTGTCTCCAAGGATGGCATAGCAATGGATCCTTAAAAGGTAAGAACCATCACGGAGTGGGAAGCTCCTAGGAATGTAGATGAGGTGATATCATTCATGGGGTTAGAAGATTGTTACAAGAGGTTCATCAAGAAATTCTCGCAGATTTTTTATCCTATCACATCATTGAAAAGGAAAGGTAATAAATTTGAATGGACAGAGGAGTGTGAAGTCAGTTTTGAGCAACTTAAGTAGTGGTTGACACATGCAGCAGTGTTAAAGATCATAGATCCAGACAAAGAATTTGTAGTATGTACAGATGCTTGCAAGAGAGGACTTGGTGGATTCCTTATACAGGAAGGACAGGTAGTGTGCTATGAGTCACGCAAACTGAATGAGCACGAGAAGAACCGTCTGGCGCATGATCTTGAGCTAGCAACAAGCATACATGCATTGAAGATGTGGAGGCACTATCTTCTTGGCAGGAGGTTTGTATTGATGAGTGATCACAGTGGGTTGAGATACTTGTTTGACCAAGAAAATCTGAATGCCAGGTAAGCTAGATGGTTGTCCATGATCAGTAAGTTTGATTTTGAGATCAGGTACATCAAAGGAAAGGAGAACATGGTCAGAGATGCTCTTAGTAGGTGGATACAGGTAAATCATATAGCAACTATGAGTTCCTATGGGATAGATATATAGGGGATGATCTTATAGGTAGGTTAGTAGGATGTCAGGTATATGGAGATTTTCATAGGTTGTAGTAGAGTACAGGTACAAGCATAGGTAGTGGTATAGGTACATGTACATGTACAAGTAGTGGTATAGGTACAAGTACAGGTGCACAAGATGTGGACTATTGTCTTACAGTGCATGGATTGGTCAGGTTTAGGAACATGATATATGTGCCAGATAGCAGCAAGCTCAAGAAAGTGATATTAAGGGACCATATTCAGTTCACCCAGGCTATCAAAAGACATTGACCATAGTGAAGAAGTTTTATTATTGTCCAAATATGAAGAAGGATGTACAGAGTTTGTGGCTAGAGGTTTGAATTATCGGCAAGTAAAGGCAGAGTGTAGGCATCCAGATGGACTGCTAGAGCCAATTACGATTCCAGAGTGGAAATGGGAGGTCATTTCCATGGACTTTATCACAGGTTTTCTAAGGACAGTAAGATAACATGATTCCATTATGGTCGTTGTGGACAGGTTGACAAAGGTTGTGCACTTCAATCCAATGAAGTCTACATTCTCAGCGAGTGAGGTAGCATAGTATTCATTAGAGATGTGGTTAGAATTCATGGTGTCCCAAAGAATATTGTGTCAGATAGGGATGCAAAGTTCACTTCCAATTTTTGGAAGGAATTGTTTGTAGGTTTGGGCACAGAGTTTGGCTTCAGTATAGCTTATCATCTGCACACAAATGGAAGAGTATTATCATCAACAACAAAAGTCATAAGAGTATCTTCCACTGGTAGAGTTCCCTTACAACAATGGGTATCAAGAATCTTTGAAGATGAGTCCATTTGGGGCATTGTATGGGCGAAGTTGCAATACTCCCATCAATTGGAGTGATCTGGTTAGCATGTTGTTGATTGGACCAGATATGTTGGTGGAAATGGAACAAGAAATGTAGGTAATCAAGAAGAATATGAAAGATGCACATGATAGGAAGAAGAGCTATGCAGATAAAAATAGGTTGTTCAAGGAGTTCCAGGTTGGGGAACAGGTGTACTTGCGCATCAAATCAAAGAAGAGATCCTTGCGGATTGGATCATGTGCCAAGCTGGCACCATAATTTTTTGGACATTTCTGGATTATTGAGATGATTGGGCCACTAGCCTATCGACTTACACTGCCTCTGATAGTAAAAGTACATGATTTTTTCCATGTGTCATTGCATAAGAAGTATGTTAAAGATGTTGATCATGTAATTGATTGGTTTATATTTCAGGTGGAGACAAATGGAGAATCAACTGAAGCCTCAGTGTATATTGTAGAGAAAGGTGCTCATGCTTTGGAACCGAGAAATTGAGCAGGTTAAAGTGCAGCAGAAGCACTTTGGGCCCGATGAAGCTACATGGGAGATGGTGAATCAGATGCAGGCTATGTATCCTTCATTGTTTGTCGATTGACACAAAATAGTTTTGGTATGATGTTTGGTATATGTTTTGGCATATGTTTTGGTTACTTTTGGTATATGTATATATATGTAAATACCACCATGATCTATGTTATAATGCTCCAATAAGCAGTATGGGTGTCATGTCATTATAGTTTTCATGTTGTTATGTTGTCATGTTGGTTTTCTTCTTAGCAAGGTGATCATTGAAAATACTGCATCAAGCTATGTTATAAATATCCATGGGTAGTATGTTTACTTTTCATCAATTTTGCTGAGGTATAGGTGTGGTTGAACATCGAGGACGATGTTCCCCAAGGGGGAGGGTTCTATAACAACCTTGGTGAAAATTCCATGTAACAACAGTTAATAAAGGAAAAACAATAACCATGGTTGATGGGACACTTATTCCAAGTTAAATGTTGGGCAAGACATCCTAATGTGGGTGTTCATTTGGTTTATTATGGTTAAGGAAATGGCTAAGGTTGTGGAAAGGAAAAATGGCATTTTTGGCACATTTATCTATGAAAATAATGGAAATTAGGAGAAAACGAAGGTGAAAGGTCACAGGTTGCAGGTAAGGAGGAAAATGAAGAAAATAATGGAAAGTGAAGAAAATAGAGGCCTAAAATTTGATAAAGAGGCTTTTGCAGACTAGTTGGTACCTTTTTGTTAGTTTAGTTTTGGAGCTCTCCCATTATTCCCCCTTTGTCTCTCACTCTTGGACACAGAGTTTTCTTGGAGCACTTTGGCATTGGCTCAAGAAAGGAAAATAAGGCAAGAGGAAGGGAGGAGCAAGAGAGGAAGAGAAGGATCAAGTAGCTACACCAAGATTCTTTGCAGGTATCGATTTGCATGTACGTTTTCTTTTCTAGATTTGGCATGAATGGTATTTCATGTGGTTATTTGTTGTTATGGCATGGGTTTTTCCAAGTGTGATAGTGCTGAGGTATAGGTGTGGTTGAACATCGAGGATGATGTTCCCCAAGGGGGAGGGTTCTATAACAACCTTGGTGAAAATTCCATGTAACAACAGTTAATAAAGGCAAAACAATAACGATGGTTGATGGGACACTTATTCCAAGTTAACTATTGGGCAAGACATCCTAATGTGGGTGTTCATTTGGTTTATTATGGTTAAGGAAATGGCTAAGGCTATGGAAAGGAAAAATGGCATTTTTGGCACATTTATTTATGAAAATAATGGAAATTAGGAGAAAAGGAAGGTGAAAGGTCACAGGTTGCAGGTGAGGAGGAAAATGAAGAAAATAATGAAAAGTGAAGAAAATAGAGGCCTAAAATTTGATAAAGAGGCTTTTGCGGACTAGTTGGTACCTTTTTGTCAGTTTAGTTTTGGAGCTCTCTCATTATTCCCCCTCCGTCTCTCACTCTTGGACATAGAGTTTTCTTGGAGCACTTTGGCATTGGCTCAAGAAAGGAAAATAAGGCAAGAGGAAGGGAGGAGCAAGAGAGGAAGAGAAGGATCAAGTAGCTACACCAAAATTCTTTGCAGGTATCGATTTGCATGTGCGTTTTCCTTTCTAGATTTGGCATGAATGGTATTTCATGTGGTTCTTTGTTGTTATGGCATGGGTTTTTCCAAGTGTGATAGTGTTTTCAACCTAGCCTTTCCGTTTCTGGATATCCATGGTGTGATGGGGGTTCTCATGTTTTGGTTGAGATGGATTTCTAGATGGATTCGAAGCCGAGTGAGGTGGATCTCTGAATAATAGAATACATGACCTAGTAACCCCTGCTGTGGGTTATGGTAAAGCCATATTTTTTATTTCCTCAGTGGGCCTAGGAATCCTCAACCAATGAATAATGGGATATACATTAAAGCCTAGAGGTGGTTTCCCTTGATTAGTGCTAGGAATCCTTGCTAGTGAATGATAGGATATATGGTAAAGTCTAGAGGGTGGAGTCTTAGTTTAGGGCCTAGTGATCCCTAGATTGGATTGTGGATTACGGTAAAGACTGGGAGGCTAGGAGACAGGAAAATTCCTCACGATGTAGGTGGAGAGATGTTGTGGCATCCATGCTTGTTTTGGCCTATTGATCTTATGGAGATCATGGTGAAGCCTATTAATAAATTTTTATTATGTTGGCCTAGTGATCTTATATGGATTACGGTAAATCCTAGTTTCTATTGACGAGGGTAAGGTGGTTTAGCCTCAGGATGCATTGGTTGGTTCTTTTGGTTTGAGTCCCACATTCATGCTTGGAATATGACACATGCATGAATGGATGGAGAGAGAATTGGCTCAACCATTCTATGGGCGGGTGGAACATGGTAGTCCCATCCCGGGTTGGATTATTCATTCATTAATAAGAGGTTCTTTCCTTGATATCTTATATGTAAATGTACTGGTGTATATGTGGATTCTATGGTTTATATATCCTTGATATTTATGTTGTTATTATGCTGGTTATAAGCATATTTTATGACAGTGACAATGTATGGCTCTCCTCATGTTTTGGTTTATAAATGAATGAATAATGTATCTATGACCTAATAAATGATAATGCAACTAATGGTGTAAGGGAACAATGCATATTAGTGATTCTCGGATAAGTATGAGACCCCTATTCTCAGATCTTTTGTTTAAACGTGTAGATTACATACTTGTGACGTGTTTTCAGAAATTCCTATCACGGCTAGTAGGGGTCCATTCAAGCCCTTGTTCAAGTAATTGTATTTGTATCATCTTTTTGTTGTTATCTTTCAGTTCTAAAAGTGTCATTTAGTTGTGGGCAGTGACCTGGACTCTGGGCCTGAAAAAGTGGCTCAAATATTGGAGATGTGGGCACAACACTGGGGAAAAAAGTCCCTAGATGCATGCATATCCATGTTGTGGGAGTGTTGAAAGCCTCCTGGATGCATGCATGCCCATATCAAGGCAGCGTCCAAGAGTTTAATGATCTACAACTTAGTTGGTCTCAGGGGCTGGTTACCTAAGTGTTAGGGATGGCTCCTGGGAGTTCTATTGATTATGTGGAAGGTCTTTATGGTGTGTTTCCATCGATTCCACTTGCTTAACTGACACATAGGGATTCAAATCACATCATAGTAACTTCTCATCACATGTTTACCCTGATCGGTTGGTTACTTGAGTAGATGTGGGAGGAGGGTGTTGCAATTAATATTAATAAAGTTGACTAATAATACTAATAATATTGTGACATTGGAATGGTACATAAATCTATCCAAAGTGGCAATGTGACAAACATTGTCACAATGTTACATTACATTGCAATTTATCCAACATCACAATGCGACATTACAAAATTAGTCAACCACATTTAGTAATGTTGATAAATATGCTTGACTACGTTTGACAATTAACACTCTTCAACTTTGGTTAAACATAATCACATATTATTATTATTGATGAATATTAATAGTCAACCACATTATTCAAACATACATAAACAAAGTCAACGTTTTTAGTCAAGGTTTAAATAGTTGACCATGCTCAAACTTGGTCAACCCTATGTTTACCATATTGAACAATGCTCAACCTTGTTCACTCATAGTCACCCTTAGCCAACATTACTCAACCATATTCAATTATAGGCAACCATGATTGACCGAAGTCAAACATTGTAAACCTTAGTCAACTAAGGTCATCGTTGGATGGTCACAATCAATATTTAAAAATGTTTGACAATATCAATATTAATATTGAGAAATTTGACTAATAATAATAAAAATAATAATATTGTGCTTTTCGAATGGTATATAAATCTGTCCAACATCACAATGTGATAGTTAACAATATTAACATTAATAAAATTGACTAATAATAATAATAATAATACCTTGATATGGGTGAATGAAAAGCATGAGGAGGGCATAGGGGAGGGCGACTGATGCCTTGGATATTTAAGGTGGGGTGGTGTGACACACTTCTTCCATGCAATCGAATGTGCAGCATTTATACATATCCTTTGACAATGTTGTAGATGAATGGAAAGTTGATGAAGGTTCTAGAGGGGTGTGAGGATTTGAATATCGCATGAAGTTAGGGTCCTTGACTCTGTGCACATGTAATTGTGATAGTTTGGAGGCCTTCGTGGTCTTGAATGGTTTCAAAAGAATGGAGGGTGATTTTGGGAGATATGGGCAATTGGTTCGACTATGTGGTAGTTTCTAAGAAGAAAGCTTCATCCTATTAGGGAGAGGAAGGCGAGGTCAATCCTCACTTAGCTTCTTTCAAATGGGATCCTAGAAATAGGGCCTCCCTAGGCTCACATTTACATGCAGGAGAAGGTGATCCTAATTTTTTGGCGCATCCATATTTTACCCTTAGTTGTCTAAATTTCTTCTTTGGTCTTCAAATTTCTAAACAAGGTATTGTTGAGCCCACCTTTCATTCATATTTACTCAGTTGGTGCCATATTTGTTAAGTCGGGTATTGGGGATTTTTGTATTGCACGTATAAAATATAGGTGTATGGTAATATTGAGTCCAGACTAGGCATTTAGGTTTTGTCTATTCTAGTATTAGAATTTTTTTTCGAGAGAGCAGAGCTAGACCTCTTGCTCTCAAAGCTTCACTTGTAAACCTAAGGTTTATAGTATTATTGCTACTTATCTGAACTTGGGTGAAATCAACCACATTAAGCTCAGTTGGGGAGTAGGGCCCTTTTCTGGTGTCTCTGGGGACTTTTCTATTGTTGGTTTCATGGAGGTCGAGGGAAATTTGTGGTCCTAGATTAGTGTCCTATGCAAGATGTGGTTAGCTAACTGATCGTTGGACTGCCTTTTTCCTTGGAGCCATCATCAGGAGAATTATATAATGCACCTTTGGTGGCCCGAGCATAAACATTTTATAACTCATTATCAAGGAAGGGTTGGTGCGATATTGTTGCACCATAGGTGGAGCCCTGTGCACTGTTCAGATAGATGAGTTTTGTGCTGAGAAGTTGGTCCTTGGGTCTACTTCTCCTTGGAGCTACCCACTATGCTACGTCAACGTGGAAGAGTTAGGCAAGGGTTGGAGAAAGAGGACAATTTGGCAAGTGTGGCTTGGAGGATCTTGGGTAGGGAGAGTTTGTGGAGTCTAATCTAGCTAATCATATGGGAATTCATGAGAGAAACGACATCCGGGGTAGTCTAGTCAAGAAACTTGCTCATATCACTAGGCTCGTGGATTAGTTGAGCAGGGATCGTCATAACGATAGGAATGATTTAATTTATTTCATGAACAAATGTCAAAGCAATAAGTGGCAAATGCTAGATAGGATGGCTAGTTTTCGATGAAATCAGGGGCGCATTCAAGACAAATTGGATCAACATGAAGGAATAATGGCGCACATGGAGAAACACATGCATTGTCACTTCAAGCCTTTGACATCACCAGGATCTGGACTAGAGAATCGTTTCCCAATAAATTCCATTTATTCATAATGGTTTTAGTTTGTATTTTATTCTACAAGTCTTTTGGTTGTATGTTTCTTTTCGTTTATGGTTAGCTAGGTTTCTATGGCAGTTTGTAATACTTTTTGGAAATTATGTACTAGCCAATAAATATGGTAAGAGTAAGGAGAGTAGGATTTTGGAAAGCAACAAAAATATGTAAAACTTTGGCGGCATAAATGAAAAGATTAGATTCACAAAATAAAATAAATAAAATAAAATAATAAATACATAATAATAATATAATATATAATATGAATTGGAATCGTAGAAATTATCCAACTCACATCTTACATTAGATTATGATTTATCCAAGTTCACAATGAAATATTACAAACTTATTCAACCATATTTACTAATGTGGACTATGTTCGACTATGTTTGACTCGTAAACTTCAATCAAACATAAGAAATCTATGGAATGGTACATAAATCTATCCAACATCGCATGTGACAAACATTGTCGCAATGGTGGATAACTTTTCAATTTCTCAAATGTCGCTATTAAAAATTATTCAACCACATTTACTAATTTGGTTTAATATGTTGGACTATGTTTGACAATCAACACTCTTAAATTTCGTTCAAACATAATCACATATTAATATTATTAATTAATATTAATAAACAAACATTGTCAACCACATTAGCCAAACATAGTCAAATAAAGTCAACCTTTATAGTCAATGTTTAAATAGTTGACGATGATCAAAGTTTCTCAACCCATTATTTACCATATTTAACAATAGTCAACCTTGTTTAGTCATAGTTGTCATTAGTCAGTGTAACTTGACCATATTCAATTATAGTCAACCATGATTGACGAAAGTCAAACATTGTCAACACTAGTCAACTAAGTTCATCCTTGGTTCGACACATTCAAGGTTTTAAAATGTTTAATAATAATAATAGTAATAATAAGAATAAAATATACTGATAAAAATATTAAGGTTGACTATATTGTCATGATTATTATAATATGATTGAATATATGATTAATAGTTGACCATGATCAAAGTTGGTCAATCCTACGTTTACCATATTTAACAATAGTCAACATTGTTTAGTCATAGTTGTCCTCAATAAATGTAACTTGACCATATTCAATTATATTCAACCATGATTGACCAAAGTCAACCATTTTCTACCTTAGTCAACTAAGGTCATCCTTGGTTGGTCAAAATCAAGATTCTAAAATGTTTAATAATAATAATAATAATGTTGACTAATGTGACCATGATCAAACATGGTCAACCCTATAATAATAATTTTATAAGTTGACCAACCTTATTCACAATCTTAATAATAATAATATTAGGATTTGTGAATAAGTTTAATATTTAATAATGTTCAATAATTACACTGAGAGTTACTCTACAACCAAGTATATGGGAGATGTGTAAGTGTAATGTAAGAAAGTATTTAAAGATTTTTAAATTTCACTTCAATATGTTGAATTTATAAGATGTAAAGTATTTGTGAACATTTACATCTCAGCTAAATTAAATAATAATAAAAGGTTAAAAGTAAATATAGAGCCCACCGGGAGATGTTGTAGTGTACGTAAAAAGTTAAAAGTAATCAAAATAATAAATTAAATTTGTTATATTGTAATTTTGTTTTTATTAATACAATTATGAATAACATTTTAGATAAAAGAAAATTATATTATACATATCACATTAAAATATATAAGCATTAGCTATAAGTTAAGATCCATTTACCTTATAAATTAAAATAATGATTTTGTAACCATATTTAAATTTAATTAATAAGCACATAAAACTTTAATACTTACAATAAAATTACAATATAACATTATCTTTAACCATGGATATTCACGCCCACTTTACAATAGATATTATTAACTTGTAAATAGGCTTTGTTACAATACCATAGCTCATCAATACCACATGCCCAAAATCTTTTCTCATTTAACAATCAAAATATGTTATAAATAATTAATTTGAATTTTAATTGTATAACATTTTTTATTTAAATCTAAGAGAAAAAAGTTTATAATTAATTTTAAGATATCTTTGAACTCTCTATCACATTAAAATATAGAAGATGTAAACAGTAGCCAAATTAAGATCCATTTTACCATATAAATTAAAATAATAATGTTGTAACCATATTTAAATTTCATTATTAAGCAAATAAAAATGTAATTCTTACAATATAACATGATTTTTAACCATGGATATAGATTCTAAATAGGCTTTGATAGAATAGCATGGACCAAGGCCATGGGTCATAAATACCACATGCCCAAAAATCATCTCTCATTTCACAATCAAAATATTTTATAAATATTTCTTTAATTTAATTTTATTACATTTTTGCACTGAGAGACACTCTCCAGCCCAGCATGGAAGAGATGTTGTAATGCCTTGCTATGTTATGTTATCTAAACATTTTGACTTAGTCAAATTACATAAAAATAAAATAATTATTAATTAGAACATTAATTATATTTATTTATTAAAACATTTTGGCTC